>PJEN01026040.1:0-15226 GCA_004024605.1 Pteronura brasiliensis | reverse complement strand
AGTCAATTATCATATGGTTTCACTTATTTGTGGAGCATAACAAATAGCATGGAGGATGAGGGGAGATGGGGAGGAGAAGGGAGTTAAGGGAAATTGGAAGGGGAGGTGAACCATGAGAGACTATGGACTCTGAAAAACAATCTGAGGGTTTTGAAGGGGTGGGGGGTGGGAGGTTGGGGGAACCAGGTAGTGGGTATTAGAGAGGGCACAGATTGCATGGAGCACTGGGTGTGGTGCAAAACCAATGAATACTGTTACGCTGAAAAGAAATAAATTTTTAAAAAGTGTTAATAAAAATTATCTTAAGCCTGAAAATAGGGCAAAGGCCCATACACTGTGTCCTTATAACGTCTTACTGCAGCACCATTGAACAGGCCCACCTAAGAAGGGTTTCATTCTCTTGGCTAGTGTTTCTCAAACTTTTTGGTCTCAGGACTCCTTTAAATATTGAAAATTATTGAAGACCTTTTACTACATGGGTTATATTTACTGATATTTTATCATCTTAGAGATTAAAAACTTAAAAATTCAAAATGCTTATTAATTCACTTAAATAATAATAAGCTCTTTCCATATGAATACAAGCCACATTTTTATGAAAAAATAAATGTTTCCCAAAGCCAAGTTATTTAGTGAGAAGAGTGGGATTATTTTGTATGTTTGCAAATTCCTCTAATGTCTGGCTTAAAGAAGACCTCTGGATTCTCAAACATGCTTCTGCATTCAGTCTGCTGTGATACGCCAGTTATGCTGGGAACATAATTCTGCTTCAACGAGATACACAGTTTGAAAAGGCAGAGCAGGGGAGAGACAGAATTTAATGGCCTTTCCAGGTAACTATGGATACTTTCTTCTGATACAGCACCTAACTTGGCTAGTGATAGTTTCTTAAAGCTTACTGACAATATGGAACCTGAGATATCAATGAACTTTTTGAACTCTGTTCCACTAAAGTCCATTGAGCTATCTCACCCTTTAAATGAATGTTTTACCCACGTACGGATTTTGTGCCATCATTCATTGATCATTTGGAAAATACTGGTTCACTGAGTTCTGCAAAGGTTCCTAATGTTAATCTGGCTCCCGGTGCCAAAAAAAAAAAAAAAAAAAAAATAGTTTCAAAATTTGAATTTTCACTTGAAAATGTGAATTTTGTCATGGCCATAAATTCTACCAGTAAGTTTTTCTGAAGTTCCAGATTCGCTTCATTGATTTTTGAGAAACAATTTGCCAAATACCCAAGGCTTGAATAACCATTGTTTGTCAGTTTTTTGTGTCTGTCTGGTTTTTTTTTTTTTTTTTTGAGTAAAAATGGTGTTCCTTGAAAAAAAGGTGGCAAGTTCTTCTCCTAACCCCAACAACAGCCTGATTGCCTTTCCCCTGGATAACCACACACCTTGGTACGCATCAGGAGCGTTTTATGTCCTCTGTACTTTCCATTTCACTGCATGGAATATTAAAAATAGATGTACTCAAAGTCAAGATTTAAGACAATTAATACTTTTTACTGCTTCATCAAGGACATCCTTAAGTGAAACAGGTGGGCTTCTTTTGCAGCCAGCACATGAAGTAAAGAATGCACTAACCCCCAGAGTAGTTTGGGCCCAAGACCTTGGTTTGCACCAAAGTGCCACATTTCCACCCACATTGCTTCTGCCTCATCAATGTATGTGTCAACACCATAAAGATAAATAAATAAAAATGGCTGAAGGGCAAATAACATCTTGGTGTTATTGTGAAAACAGGTTTGACATCATGTATTCCCAGAAAGGGTTTCAGATTCCCTATGGATCCGTGTACCACACGTTGAGAACCTCCATCCTAGGACACCTTCTAGTTCTGAGAATCCTTGACCCTTCCCTAAGACCAGATTTCCTAGATGACTTTATATAAACCTATCCTCACAACTGATGCCACAAAAAAGAGAAGAGTAGCCCCGATACTCCTGTTACACTTCATTCCATTTTGATTCTGAATCAAGACATGTGAGGTATGCCTGGGGGTGGGGGGCAGGAGGGTGTTAATCATCTGTGAGCATCCAGTTGATGCTGGACAGCATCTTGTGTCACTCTGAGTTGGAGAATATGAAGGAAGTGACCTATGTCAGGGTTCCCATAGAGTGTCCAAGGCCTTAGACACTTCTGGACAGAGTTTTCAGGAAACAGCTTCCTTTCTGTGGGGCTGTTTATCTCTTTCCCCAGTTAGTTCCTCCTGACACCTGACATTAGACATGTAAAGCAGTGATTTCTGGTCTAGGCCAGCCACTCCATAACTATTTATAATCCTGCAGGAAATCATTACTCTTTTCGTTTCAAGATGACTGATTTTAAAAAACTAATTATGGCAGGTCATAAAAACAGAATTTCAAAGAGTGCTTTGAGGACAGAGTGACCTCGTAAATAATTATTTTCCCTCCTACCTAGCTCTCTAACTGCATGGAAGACTTTATCACTGTCTTCCTGATGAGCAGCTTTTAAGAATTAGCGGGGATTCAGAGAATTGGGGAAGTGGGATGGAGATGACATTTGCATCAAGGCACAGGTTTTTAGGATATTAATAAATCTAAATGTGTCCTATGAGGATAAACAATGTGGCTGCAGAGCACTGGGGCTATTTAGAAATCTGAAAAGATTCTCTGAACTAAATGTCAGGGTAGAGATTCTTTGGGGTTGGGTATCAGGTTGAAATTGATGAGATTTCACCACAGTAATACAATTGATCTCAGCCCTCCACCTCTGGAGCTATCAAGGGGCAGCCTCTGTGACCTTGAGGATTTAGCCAAATTGGTACAAAAGAGGTAAAACATTCTCTCAAAGAGAATTGTATAACAAGTCAATGTGCTGGCTGAGAATTCCTAGGTCCCCATCTTCCCTGTCAATTAGTTTCTTTTCTACTTAACAAATATTCTTGTTTTCATATCTACCCTGTGCCAAACTCTGAATAGGGCACTGGGAAGAATATGAAAATTATTAATATGAAACCCTTTATCTCAAAGTTTCTAATTTTGTTCATAATTTAAGAATTATGCACAAAAAACTATAAGAACTATACACACAGTAATGAAAAGCATGGGTCTTCCCTTTCCTAACTGTGTGACATTCAACAAATTATATAAGCTTTCTAAATTTCAGATTTCTCATCTATAACAAGGGGATAACCCTAGTACCTCCCTTGTAGGGTTGTTCTGAACATTAAATGAAATAACATGTGTAAAGAGCCTTGTACAGAGCCTGTACCTTGCATTCCAAATATCTGAGTCAATTATAAAAACCACCATTTTTGAGTGACTTTCTCTCCTAACAATAACCAGGAAACATTATTCCCTTTACAAATGATGGAATCTGAGGCTCAAGAAAATAAAATAATTCACTATACCATGATACCCTTCGGATGAGAATCACTGCAAAAAAGCAGAGAAAGGGACAGGAATTGAAAAGATATGGGTCATTAATAGTTCTGGTAGCCTGTCTCCAAAATGGCACCCCAGGAACCATAATATTTGTGTCCTTGTGTAGCCCTCTCACTCGGTGAATAAATAAATACATGTGGCATCAGTAATGCCACATGATGTCAGAGCTGGCTTAAAGGAGCCTAGCAGCTCCACCCTGGCTCCTTTGGGATGCTTGCTCTTTGGATGCTCCATCTTGGAGCCCAGCCACCATGCTGCAAGATACTTAAACCCAAGCTGCTGCCCCAGCCACGCTCAGAGACAACAACCAGCACCAAATGATAGTCCTGTGCGTGTTCCTCTTCGGACTTTATCCAGAGTCAAACCTCAAGACGACTATAGCCCAGATGATATTTGATTACAACTGCTTTTGAGAAATCCAACTGAGAACTGCCCAGCTGAGGAGGGGTCCCATTTCATCTAGTAAGTGGAAAGATAACAGGGAATCTTTCTCTCAGCCTAACAATAAGAAAAAGCTAGATGAGCTAAACAAATATAACTTTTTTAGAGCATGTCAGAGAGCTAAAGTCACAAGACAACTAGGGTAACTCAACTCTAAAGTTTGACAAGACCCTCCAAGATGAGATGAGACCTGTGAACTATTGCACTTGTGGCAGAGAAGGGAGGGAGAGCCAAGCCTCCATAACAGCAGGTGGCATGGAGGGACCTGCTAGTCATTCATTTTTATATACTCAAACAATTTCGTAATTTTAAAGGAACCTGGACTGAGAAGCAGATGCCCTGTTTGGTAGACAGATGCTGATCACAGCCCAGTGACCTTGGGACGTACCCCACACTTTGGCCCCTGTCCATCTGGTTGAGGCTGTCAGCTGCCTGCGGCAGAGATCACAGATGACAGTGAGCACTTCTCAGAGAGCCATACCTGCATGGAGCAGGAAGGCCACTGAGACAGGGAGGCCAGGGCACTCAAAGACGGGCAGTGGCTTTGACACACCTCACAGCTGGCAGACAGCAAAGGTTACCAACACTTCCTGCATATTCTGTTTATTGATTAATGTGCATAGCTTTACACAAATCACACATCTTTCCTGTGCTTTTCCAAGGTTCAGAAAACTAATACAGACACCTCACTGCACTCTCCTCCCATCCCCCCACCCCCAAAGGCACGAAGCTCATTCGTAAACACCCTGGTAAGGAAGAACCAGGCAGAGTGACTGAGAACCACTTTACCAGCCAAATGACCACTAATGCTAAATGACTTGATAGGTTAAAGAATGCAGGGACAATAGATTCTCTTAATGAATCCCTAAGTGACCAAAAGAAACTGGGCACCAAAACCCTGAAAGAAGTAGCAATGTGTTTTTTGTTGTTGTTGTTGTTGTTTTCAAAATATCGTCTATAAAGGATCTACTACATACCAGGAACTTTGAATATTTTTTAACATTCTTTATCTCCAATTCAGACAAAACTGAAAGTTAGATGTTACTGTCCCATTTTGCACATGGTAACGCCAAGGCCAAGTACAGAGTAATGGTTATGCCATAGGTGCTGCAGTTAGACTACTTGAGTTTGGTTTCCAGCTCTGCTACTTACTTGCCATGTGACTGTGGGCATGTCTTCTCTGTGCCTCAGTCATCCCTTCTATAAGATGGGAATAATAATGGTACTTTTCATACATGAGAGAGTAAAAGTAAGACATTGGCCAATGTGCCCAGCATACAGTAAACCCTTAATGAATATGACCCGCCATTATTAAGTTACTTTACCCAAACCACACAGTGAGAAAGAGTTTGATTCCAAAGTTGTATTCTTTCCAAAGAAATATTGTTTGTGGTTGTGAAAATTGTTTTTGTGAAATATTAATAAATTTATACAACCTAAGTGAAACAGAACTAGTATGAACTCAGATAGACCACCCTCTCTTGCCATGATCCCCTCAAGGCAGCACAGTCATGAATGATCAGATGTTTGCTGAATGGTTTTCTTAGGTTCCCTGCTCCCTCTCCTTTTTTGTAGTCCCAGTTCATCAAGACTCCCTCTCTGAAGGAATCTCATTCCATTATGTTAAATTTGGGTAACTAAGGATCTTCAAAGTATAATATATACTATATTTGCTGTGTAAATTTAAGAATATCAAAGCAAAACTAGACTCCTAGATAAGATTGTAAATCTCTCTTTGGGTTCTTCGTGAAACATAGGTTATCAAAGAGATACAAAGACATGGATGAACGGCTAAGTAAAATGTAATTATATATACAATGGAATATTATTTAATGTTAAAAAGGAAAGAAATTCTGGTGCATGTTATAACATGAATGAAACTTGAAGACATTATGTTAAGTGAAATAAACAATTTACAAAAGGACAAATGTTGTATGATTCCACTTAACAAGGTTAATGAGAGTAGTCAAACTCACAGAGACAGACAATAGAACGGTATGAGCCAGAGGCTGTGGGAAGAGAGCATGGGAAGTTAGTGTTTAATAAGTACACACTTTTAGTTGTGCAGGATGAAAAGAGTTATAGGAATGGACAGTAGTGAATGTACTTAATGCCACTTCAAGATAGGGTTTTTTTTTTAAGATTTATTTATTTATTTATTTATTTGAGAGAGAGAGAGAGAACACACACACACACACGTGGAAGAGAGGGCCAGAGGAAGAGAGAGAAGAGAAAATCTCAAGCAGATTCCCTGCTGAGATCATGACCTGAACCAAAATCAAGAGTCAGAAGCTTAACTTTGAGATAGTTTAAATGGAAAATTTTGTTATGCATATTTTACCACAGTGAAATGTTTTTCAAAGAAGAAGAATATGAACTTTAGAGGAGACTAAGGGCATTATAATAATAATAATAAAACAAAATATTAGTGATTTTCTTGTTCTTAGTTGTGCTTGGAATCGATTATGCATGAGTCCAACAGCCTGGTGGATGCTATAAGATCAATAAATTCTAAACTCATCAAGCTTCATTGTCTCAATGCTAAAAGCAAGAGCTATTGGGGGATGGGCTCCAGGAATTATAACACCTGTCACTGAGGGCTCAAAAAGAAATAAGATAATCAGTTGTCAAGAATATTCTAGATGGAGTAATTTCTAAGGGGGTACTATTATTAAAATCTAAGCTTGCTAAACAAAGGAGGCAGACAGGGAGGGGTCAACTACAATCTGTTGTTCATTAAAGGTCTCTGTGTTGCTAGCACAGAACTGGGCACTGCTGGGAAACAAAAGCTATAAGGTAGGGTTCTCTACCAAAGGAAATACCATCAAGTCAGAAGACATGACAGTGTCATGTCATCAGAACCCATTCAGTGCCAAGTTGTGTGGACTTTGCTAAGAGATCAGGATGTAAGGACGTTCTGTATTGTGCCAATTTGGCTACACTGGAACTATATTTCCCTGAATTCCCTTCCCTGATGGTTCTGAGTTAGAATTGGTCACCAGAAGAATCTGCAGTATTTGAAAGAGCAGCCATTACGCGCTGAAGGTCCTGGTGGACCAGCACCCATGTTGGTGCCTCTAATGAATGTTGGCTCTCATTGTTGGTGAGGATGGCAAACAGCTTGCAGCTCCTCAAGCCCCACCAGATCCCCTCCTCCTCTGAGTGTGGAACAGGAGCATGTGTAACTCTGTAACAAAGAGCACCAGCTTCTGGAGTTCACTCCCATCATCCAAATTATAGGCAGCAAGAGAAGATGTGGGTTCCAACCTGTCCTTGTGAGCTCCAATTTGCCATTTTGGGTTTTGATTTGTCTTTGTGCACCCCAAACTTTTCTCACTGTTCTCCACTTCACATCCAACTTTTCTTTCCAACTGCTGGCCTTGCTGACCTAAAGAAACTTTGAGCCTAGCACCAGAAGTAGAAGAAAGTCTTGCGTAGCTTTCTTCACCATTTCCCACAAGTGCCTAAGATTTAATGTCTCTGGTGCATCCCTTACTCCATACTACCATGGTGGCTCTGCTGTCCTGATAGAGCCATCACTGATAAGACCATGGGACAATACAGTCAGGCAAAGAAGGTATACATCAGCTCAGCCTTAAAAGCTTAGGTTTTTAAGTCATTAACATGCCAGCCACTTTCTAATGCTACTTTCCAAACATCATTCATCCATGCCTTAAGATGGACTTTGTTCCATCATAAGCCTGTGTTATTTCCAGCTCAGTACATACCAACTTCTAAAATTTATTCCTGTGCCAGACCCAGGTAATCTTTTTTTTTTTTTTTTTTTGGTCTGCCTGATGCCCATAGCTTTAGAGTGGATAAACACAGGCAAAGTCTATAAAATCCAAGAGAAAAATGGGGGAAATGTGAAGCAATTACATTCATATAGTTTAGTACAATCATCAGGATGATATTTAGGCTTTGGAGTGGTAACGAAGGATGAATCCTGGCTCCACACTTTCTAGTCATTGGGCCTTTTGCCAAGTTGCTTAACTTTTCTGAGCTTCAGTTTCCTCATCTGTAAAATAGGAGAATAACCCCTTCACTATTAGTTTTCTATGCAGATAAAATTTAAGAAGTGTCTAAGATACTTATAAAGTGTTTTTAAGTGCTTGGACACATTTTTAAGTACATGAACATGCACATGTACACAAACACAAAAACTCACTATCAGGACTGAGGGGTTCCATTCTTTTGGTCATTGTATCTTATCTCCAGTAACTGGGATGCTGGTCTATAATGAATAAATGGATGGATGGATGGATGGATGGATGGATGGATGGAGATGTTTGCTTTGCTAAGGATCTCTAGATAGAAGGGCCAATGGGAAAGAAATGAACCTGAACACCATGACTTTGAAACAGCTGTTAAGTCAAGTACATACCTACAGAGAAATCACTCAAAATTGCCATAGCCTCAGGCTCTGCCAGGTTCTTGTCTTGCTTCCCCAAGGTGTGTTCTTCAAGCACCACACTGCTCTGTGTTTCTCTCATGGACTTACACAGTCTTCAAATCCCTTTCAAGAGCATAATGTCATCAGATCTTTGCAATAGTCCATGAAGGCAGGAAACATGAATATTAGTATCCCCACCTTACCATCAAGGGAAGGAGTCTTAGAGAGGCCGAGTTGCCTGTTCTGATATCTAACTGAGGGCTGCTTCCATCATGAGCCACGGCCAGACCAATGTCAGAGAGATGCAAAGAAGAACCACAGTTGTCATGAGAAAAGCTGTCTTTTCCATTACAGCAAAATTATAGAGACTGTATCTTGGTCTCCTGCAATGAATGTGATGCTTCAGCAGGGGAAGCCAGGGCACCAATTCTGGGTCTGCTTTAACAGTCCATTTACTAGCTGCCATTTTGCATGGTGAACAGGAAATACTTGGACCTCGCAATCAAATTGATCAGAATTTGAATCCCAGCTCTGCCACTGTCTGTAAAACCTTGGGCAAGTTACTTAATCTCTTTGATTCACATTTTTTCAATCTATGAAATTGAGATAATATCCACTCTGGAGGCTTAATTGAGATAACCTAGCAGAGTAGCTGGAATCTAGCAGAAGTTCGATCAATAATAATCGTCTATTATTCCTTCTTTATCCACTTCCACCTTCGTGGAATAAAGAGAAATATAACAGAGCAGTTAAGAGCATGAACTATGGAGCCAGCCTGTCTGGCTTTAAACTCTAGCCCTGCCATCTATTGACTATGCGATCTTGGGAAAATTACGTAGCCTCTCTCTGCCTCAGTTTGCTCTTCTGCAAATGAAGATAGTAATAGTACCTACCTCACAGGGTTCTTATGAAGATTAAACTAGCTAATATTTGTAAGAAACTCAGAACACTGATTGGCATATAGTTAGTAGGTGCTACATACATTTTCTCTTAAATAAAAAAAATCATTTTCATGAAACTTTTGTGGAAAGAAGAGCTGTGAAAATACCTTTTTTAATTTAGAAGAATCAGACAAAAGGAGAGAAATACTAAAATATCATCCTGAAGCACAAAAATGTACTGAGCCCTTACAATTTCACAGGCACAAAATAAAATGCAAAATGATGATGTCTGAGCCATTCCTTCAGTAAACCTGTGTTGTATGCCAACTCTGTACCAGGCACTTTGCTAAGCACTAGAGATTTGAAGGTGGACAACACAACTAGGTCCACTGCCTTTGTGGAGCTACTAATCAGAGGGATGAGTGGTGGGAAACTTAGGGGAAAAAATCAATAAGATAATTACAGCTTATAATAAGTACTTGAAGGGGGGCGCCTGAGTGGCTCAGTCAGTTGAGCATCTGCCTTAGGCTCAGATCATGATCCTGAGATCAAGCCCCATTTAGAGTTCTGTGCTCAATGGGGTGACTGCTTCTCCCTCCTCTGCCCCTCTCCACTAAGGCTTGCACTTTCTCTCTTTCCCTCTTTTGTGCTCGAAGGAAAGATAGCTGTGTACTGTGAACAAGGACAGAGGCAGGAAGGAAGTGCCTAGACAGAAAGGAGTCTGTGGAGGCTTCTCCAAGGAGGTGGCACATAGGCTGAGACCAGAGTGCTGTGAAGGTTCTGCTCACAAAGCTTAAATCAATCTAATCTAGGGGGTTGGGAGCACTCAGCATGAGCATAAATATGGAGATTCTAATGGATCTACCTCACAGGATTGTTCTGAGGAATAAATATGATGAGGTCTGAGAGACACCTGGCACACAGCCTGGGCCATAGTACATGCTGAACATCATTACCTTCTCCCTTCAGAGAAGCACCCACAGTTTCTCTGTAGTCAAATGGAGAGCTCTTCTGGGCCCATCCCTGCCTCCCAGAGCAGCATCCATTAATTAAACAATTCCCTCAAATCAACACATCATTACTAAGTGAATTTATTTATGAGTCACATTAAAGGTACGGATATGATAAAAGATACAAATTCAAACCTAACCCTGCTCTCCAGGGACTTATAGACTGAAGGAGGAAACAGATACCTACAAACTCATAAGTGGGGAGCCCCGGACCAGAGGGGGTAACATCTGTCTACCCCAGAGCAAAGAATGGAGTGGCCCACAGATCCTCAGCAGAGAAGAAATGGAAGAGGGTCAGGAAAGCATGGCTACCTGAAGAGGGGGGTCTCTAGGCATCAAGTGAGCCTTCAGTTTGCCAGCATACTGAATCCACGAATATGACACCTGCCTGGCTCAAGACACAAGGTCCGGGGGGCAGGCCCCAGGGCAGAGGTGTGAGCTGAAGGAGGGCAGGTCCAGACCCTCCAGATGGACAACAGCCATGCCACAGGTAACAAAGATACCACCGTTCTTGCCCTGCTTGGGAGGCAACCTCAATCCCAAGGCACCAAATGCATTCCAGCCACCAAGCCTCTGGCCGCCTTCCCTCCCTGCCTGGAGTTCCCCCTCTGTTCCCCACTTCCAGATTCAGTGCGCAGCTCCTGAGTTCAGTTCTGTTCTCCTGGATATTACAGCCCATAGCCATCACCACCATCACCCCACAAACTGTTACAACCTGCATCCTCAAGACTTAGATCCTCCTTCTAACAGACCATAATGTAATAAGCCCTTGCTGCATGCAGAACTTGGTATGAAATGACAGAGGCAGACCTCCCACGGGGCCCTATTCAGGGTGCCAGGAGATGCAGGTGGGCATCGTCCCTCCACACAACATAGGTTTGAGTCAGCACTGAAAGAGATGGAAATAAAGGGAACAGGACCATAGTGGAAGAAGAGATTTCATACTTGCCATGTCTCCTCTCTTCCCACACTACACGGCAAAGTTCTTCATTCATTCACTCATTCATTGAAGAAATATTCACCAAGTTCTCTCTTCTGGGTGATTAACACACTTCAGTGAACAAAACAGATGAAGATCCATCATGTCTTTCATGAAGACATGAAAGAGGGAAGGAAATGACCCTGTGGAATAATACAGCACAATATGGACTTGGAAGAGCAATTCAGTGCAAAGGCCCTGAGGTGAGTGTGTACCTGGGCCTCTGAGAAGGCTAGTGGCTGGAGTCAGAGAACAGAGGAGGACTGAGAGGTAATCAGGGGGCCATGAGGGGACATGAGATTTGCTCTGGTGAAGCGGGGAGTCACTGGGAGATTCTGCGTTGGGAAAGAACATAATATAACTCACATTTAGGAGGCTGTTGTGATACCACAGGAGACAGATGGTAATGGCTTTACCCAGGTGAGAAGCAGAGAAATAGCTTTGAATTCCATTTCCCTCCCTAGTGCTTGGGACCATGCCTGGCATCTGGGAGAAGTGGGATAAAAATCAGACTGATTGGACTGGAATGAAACAAAAACCTAAAAAGCCCTTTGTATCTGAGCTCCAGCCAAGTGCCAGGTCCCAGTGCAGGCAGACACGAGGACAGACATGCTAACTAAGGCCCTGTAACCTGCCATCATCGGGCATGCTCGGGACCGTGCTGACTGAGCTGCAGTCTTTTCATGGAGAGCTCAGTGGTCAATCCTGACAGCGGGCACGTGAGCCTATGGTCTCATTGGCGGGAGCTGAAAGCTGCAAGAAAGGAACCTGTGTCCTGGGTAAAGCAGTGAAAAGGGAAAGGTCCCTATACTTTCATTGTGTCACAGATTTTTATTGTATCAAGTGTCCTCAAAATTAAGAAAGCCTTCTGAAGGCACATCTGCCCCCTCCCAGTTTGCTGTCCTCCTAAGAGCTGCCCTGGATTTCAGTCCAGAAACCTCATAAAGAGAGGCTCACTGAACTCAAAAAGCAAAAAGTGATGGTTCAGGGACCAGGCCCAGCTTGTCAGATCCAGTCTGCTCTGGGATGCAAAAGGAGGGGTCGTGAGGACATAGTGAGAGGGAGACCAATCTCCCATGGACTGAGCCCCCTCACTGCCCAAGCTCCACTCCCCCACTTCCCTCACCTGCTACAGAGCCCTCCAAACAAAGTATCATGCCATCTTTATGATCATTCCAACTATCCCCACTGAGACAACTGCTCAGAGAGGAGCTCATTCTGCAGAATTTTGCAGGACTTGGTCCAGGTGAGAAACTGCAGGAAAATCGAGAAAAAAAAAACAAAAACAAAACAGGATCTTAGTGAGTTTCACTGCCCCGAATGCTTGGTTGAAAGGAGTCCCCACACCTGCACTCACTGTTACATCAGCCTGTGTCTAAATCCATTCAGGATCAGAACACAACAGACTGGGTGGTTTATGAAGAACGAAAATTTATTTCTGAGGGAGTGAATAAATATTACATCAGCCTGGGGCACCTGGGTGGCTCAGTGGGTTAAAGCCTCTGCCTTCAGCTCAGGTCATGATCCCAGGGTCCTGGGATCCAGCCTAGCATTGGGCTCTCTGCTCAGCAGGGAGCCTGCTTCCCGCTCTCTCTCTGCCTGCCTCTCTACCTACTTGTGATCTCTGTCTGTCAAATAAATAAATAAAATCTTAAAAAATATATATTTCATCAGCTTGAGATAGCTTGTGCATGAGAACAGCTCCAGAATTCCATCCAGAGTCCAATGCTAGTCAAAGAAAAACCTTCACCTCCATTAACCTTCACCTTACCGTTCCAGTTTTCAGAGCACTAAGGATGCAGTCCCTGATCTGATCCTCGCAGCCAATCTGTGAGATAACTATTATCATTTCAGTTTTACAGGTGAGAAAACAGAGCTTCATAAACAGTCAGCGATAGCCTCAAGATCATTTAACTGATAAGTAGCAGAACTAGAATTTAAATAGCCAAGTTCAATTTGAGAGTTTATTCTGTGCCAGAGGAAACTTTAAAAGAAAGGCTCTTACTTCTAACTATATCCTTTTCTAATTTATGTACATATATCTCCTAAGATAGGGTCCGACCTAATCTCTTTACTCTGGAAAAAAAAATGTGGCCCAGTAAAAACAGGTTGGGCTGGAGTCTAGCCCAGAGCTGCAGGGACCAGTTATGTAACCTTGGACGAGGGCTGGCACCTCTCAGCGGGCCTCCGTTTCTTCTTCTCTCACGGGTATGGAGTAATACCTGACTTGTCAGCCTCCCAGTGTGCCACGAGGCTCTCAGAGAAAAAGAGAAGAAAAGTGCCCCAGACACACAAGCTCAACATTACAAAGGGTGCCAGGGCTCTTGTGTCCTTCTGTCCCAGCCCCCGCTGCTTAGACATCTGTTAATGGAGGGGCCCTAACTCTCCCCACCCTGCCTTATTTCTATCTTACCCCATTTCCCAGATCTGACCCTCCCATCAGAGCCCAGATCTAGGATTAGACAGTGGTGGCAGAAACTTTGTAAATCTACCCAAAAAAACCTGCTGAATTTTAATCTTTAAATATGGTATGTAAACTTTATCTCAATTTTTTTTTTAAATAAAAAGATGCAATTGCTAGCCACAGGAATAGGTACAAAGGCCTACCTATGACTGTAGCTGTAGTAACATGGAGAAGACAAGTTAATTGTAAGAGATTTTCAGGAACAGGAAAAAGCCAAATGTGATTAGAATTTTAGGACTGAAAATGAGGGAGGATGGGGCACCTTTAATCACAAGAAGGGTAAGCAAGTCTGGGAGAGATCATAACCAAGTCAGTATAGGGTGTATGGAATTGGAGAGTTCAGCCGGACACACAGGTGCATGTATGCCTCAGGAAGCCAGAAAATCAAGCCTGGATTTCTGGGAATGGTGAGGACTTGGGGACTACATAAACACCATGGTTAATGACAAGATTGGATGTGCTCCATCAAGATTTAGGAAAAGGAAAGAGTCAGCAGAGTTTTTATACCTCCAACATTCTGAGTCCTTCTTTAAATTGGTGGGCTCCAATACGTGGCAATCTATGAATTCTTTGGGTACAGTTGAATTGGTTAACGTTGTCTTTCTCCACATAGAGTTAAGGTTTTCTCTTCTTCAAGTAGATCAAGGACCAGTGCTCACCTTGAGCCCGTCCAGGTTTGGCTTCAGGCAAAGTTACTGCCGATCTGTTGTAATCTTTCCCTTACACGGAGGGCACAGTAATGACTCTGAGAGAATGCTTTAGGATGTAGTCCTTATCCTAGGATTCAGGCCTCCTGGGGTCCTAACTGAAAATCTTACCAAGGCCCCTCAACTTTGGCAAGACTTGAACTCCATCCTCTATCTCCTTCAGTTGCTGAAACCTTTGCTCAGCCCTTTAGTTTCTCTGCTGTTCCACTGCTCTAGGCATCCTGAAATCCCACGCCTCGCTGGTGCAACTGAGGTGTCATCTGATGACTTCAGGCAAATAAGATTTGCCTGCATATTTCGGGGCTCACTTATCTGAGGTCCTCTTCTCCGGCAGCCCCAAATGCCATGTCCACTCTGTACAGCGAGGTGATGCTATCTGCTCAGGCTCTATCCCCTTGGCTGAGAATGACAAGTAGCCTTAGGTAATAATCTGAGGCGAATGGGGAGCTCATCTCATTTACTGCCTTCTCTCAAGGATCATGGCACCTCCCCTTCCTGGGTTGCTTCCCTCCCCAAGCTTTCACATGTGTTTTAAACATTTTGCCCAGATTGCATAATAGTTTTAGTGAGCCCATTAATGCCACATGCTACTCCACAAAACTAGTAATCTTCATTAAGAAAATTAAAAGGGAAATAAGGACTGGCCCTTGGAAGCCTATTTTGGGGAGCCAGAAGGGGAGCAGTCAGATAGAAGGAAACGAGAGCAAAGAGGAAAACCAGAGTATACAATCTTATGAAGGCCAAAAGAGGAAAGTGCCACAGAGTCGGCATTATCAAGGAAAAAGAAGAAGAAGGAGGAGGAGGAGGAGGAGGAGGAGATGGAGAAGGGGATGAAGAAGAAGGGGAAGGGGAAGGGGAAGAAGAAGGAGAAGAAGAAGAAGAAGGAGGAGGAGGAGAAGGAGAAGGGGATGAAGAAGAAAAGGAGAAGAAGAAGAAGAAGGA
>PJEN01026039.1:0-15226 GCA_004024605.1 Pteronura brasiliensis | reverse complement strand
CCCCCCTCCCCCCAGAAACCCTCAGTTTGTTTTGTGAGATTAAGAGTCACTTATGGTTTGTCTCCCTCCCAATCCCATCTTGTTTCATTTACTCTTCTCCTACCCCCTTAACCCCCCATGTTGCATCTCCTCTGCCTCATATCAGGGAGATCATATGATAGTTGTCTTTCTCCGGTTGACTTATTTCGCTAAGCATGATACCCTCTAGTTCCATCCACGTCGTCGCAAATGGCAAGATTTCATTTCTTTTGATGGCTGCATAGTATATATACACAATGGAATACTATACTATACTATGTTACTACTTTTTTTAATTTTCCAGCTCAGTCGAACCTCCTTCAGGAGTTGGCCTTTCCTCTCCAGTAACTTCTTCAGGTGGTGTTACAGAATTGCTTAAGTGAATCAGGGCCACTAGGATTTACTTGCATTTGTTCATTGTTCACACTGAGAGGGTATCGATTTTTCTTTTATCAGACAATGCTACTGTTTTTCTGTTACAGTAGCCAGGAGGAGGGACCTGGGGCCTCTTTTCAATCCACAAGCTTCCAAGAAGTCCCATCTTATCTTTCAGCCTTTTATGCCAGTCAAAACTCTTGCTCTTGATACTTCTTCATTAAGTTCCTTTTTGCATACCAACTGTCTCACTTGCAAGTTTAGCTTTGCATAAACTCTGCTATCAATTCTTTGTTCTAAATAAATCATCAGTGTTATGTCAAATACAAATTCTTGCAATAGCTAGCACAAGATTGACTTATCTACTTTTATCTCACGTTCTATAATTTTCCTTATTCAAGTAGCATCTTCATTAAAAAATTTGGAAAACAATCTAGTATACACTTTTTTATTAACATTATTATAAACAGTTCTACATGTTAGTACAGAGATGTGCATAAGCATAAAATTTGGGGGGCTGAATAATATTCATTAAGAGGCAGTACCAGAGTTGGACGATTTGCAGAGTAGGTATGTATTGTTTTGATCTGCTAAGCATCCTTTCCCCTTTCTTCAAGTAGTTCTACTCTCTTGCCCCACCTTCCCTTTGGAGAACTGTCCTTCCTTTCCTTTCCTCAGATGTGGTTCCGGTGATGTCAATCTCAGTACTTTGCTTCCAACATGCCCCTGCCTCCTGTCCCAGTGACAGGGGGGGCATATGTCTCAGGCCTGGTTAATTCTAATTCCTGCAGTAGTTTGGACCTAGTCCCAAGAGTGCTCTTGTGACTCCAGTCTTTCCCAGGTTATATTGCTTCAGATACATTTGCTGCTCAAAACAGAAGACCTAAATAACAGTGGCTTAAACCTTAGGGACATCTGTCATTTTAATTGAAAAGTATAGAGATTGTGGTTGTTATGGGTTGATTTGCATCCACCAAAAAGCTATGTTTAAGTACTAACACCCAGCACCTATGAATGTGGTCTTATTTGGAAATAAGGTCTTTGCAGATGTAATCAAGTTAGATGAGGTCATTACAGTGGGCTTTAATCCAATATGATGGCAGTTTTTAGAAGAAGAGGACACCAGCCATGTGACAACAGAAGCAGAAACTAGAGAGATACAGCTGTCAGCCAAACAGAGCTAAGGATCAAGAGCCATCACCAGAAACTAGGAAGAGGCAAGGACTGATTCTCCCCTAGAGGTTTCAGAGGGAGCACGGCCCTGCTTACACCTTGATTTTGGATTTTTAGTCTCCAAAAGTATGTGAGAATAAATTTCTGTTGTTTTTAGTCATCCAATTTATGATACTTAGTTAATGATAGTCTAGGAAAATGATACAGTGGTGCATTAAGATCCCAGGAGATAAATAAGAAACAGAAATCCTGTCATCATAAGTATAGAGACAAACTGGCCCATGAAGATGGAGGACATGTAAACTAGTACTCCTTCATTCAAAAAAATATTTACTAAATGCTTACTATCTGCCAGTAACAGCAAAGTGGCAAAAGGCAGCATGGCTTAAATAATGCAGTGCACAAACTTTGTTTTGTGGCTGCCTGCAAAAGGCAGCGTGGCTTAAATAATGCAGTGCACAAACTTTGTGGCTTTTAATAAATGTAGAGAGAGATGTTTTATATGCCCAGCCTTCCGCATGGTGCTTTCAAGACATTATCTCAGTCATCTCAACGGCCCTGTGAAATAGTAGTTATCCTGATATTTCCAATTTTGAACAAAGAGAAAACTAAAGCTTTAAATCAACAATGCATTTGATGGACTGTTGAGTTGGAAGTGCACCAGCAAGAAAACCTAATGATAAGCATCGGCATCTCAGTCTTTGGAAAAAGCCCACATAATTCTCCCAGTGGCAAATGTATCAAAGACTCACACCAAACTTAACTGGCTACTGTAGACCAGGACTTTTGGCTTCTTCATGACCCCACACCATGGCATCACAGACACTGTCAACAGCCAAGTCATTCTGACAGTGGACTCTGCAGCAGATTCCCTTCAGGGTTCAGCATGAGGACCCAGCCTCCAGCACCGCCAGTCACTTGGTATTGAGGAAAGTCACACAGTTTATATTGGCCATTGTAATCAAGTCTGAAACTCTCCAGTCCCCAGAGACTGCATAACCCAATGTAAGTTGTGGTCAGTGGTGTTCTATATATGAAAGCAACAATTAAGAATGTGCTTTGAGGTAGAAAATGAGTCCAGGATATTTATGCTTAAGAGTTGAAGAATGCTGACCAAACTAAGAACAGGCACAGTGTTATAAGAGATGTCCATTGGAGCCTCCCCAAAATGGGCTCTCTGCTTTAACAAATGAATAAATATGGGAAACAATACATATTAGAGGCCCTGTAAAGTACTGCTTTTAAGAAACCTATTTAAATTGGGGCACCTGGGTGGCTCAGTGGGTTAAGGCCTCTGCCTTCGGCTCAGGTCATGGTCCCAGGGTTCTGGGATCCAGCCCCACATCGGGCTCTCTGCTCAGCAGGGAGCCTTCTTCCTCCTCTCTCTCTCTGCCTGCCTCTCTGCCTACTTGTGATCTCTATCTGTCAAATAAATAAATAAAATCTTTAAAAAAAAAAAAGAAAGAAAAAAAAAGAAACCTATTTAAATAGCATTTTCATGCTTGTTTGACCTTGGTTGCATTCCTATCCACCCACCCCTTCTCATTCTCTCCCATTAAGGTCCTTTAGAACAGTGTATGTAGAATATCAGTTATGAAATCCTGAGTTAAAGCACACTGTAAAAGTGCCACAGAGGTGTTCACATGAAAGTGAAGAAAAGCAGGATAATAGCATGGAGCATTTTAAAAAGGTTTCTAACCTTTACAAAGTCTGGGTAAGGCTCATTGGCAGAAGGTTGGGTCCTTAATGATGCCAGGCAGATGTGAGCATATTCTTTTCATTATAGAATTATAAATAAAAATAATCTTGCATTTTTGTAACTTTTCATCTGGAATTTAAACAAGTTTTTCAAAAAATCTAAAAATATTTGAAAAGATACCACTTATCTCTCAGAACAGGAAATCCTAAAGTAGGCACACCACCCCCATCTGGTGCATGTATCTCACAGCCATGAATTTCAAGTGATGAGACATAAATCAGAGGCTGGAGATAGACACAAGCCACTTTTCCCTTTTAAAAGTGAAGATATATTTTAATTAAAATAATTTAATGAAAACCACTTAACTAGGCACTTTGTTAAGCAGAGTATGAGGCACCAAAAATAGAAGCAAAAACAGTCTCTACTGGTGAGGGGCTCATGACCTACTAGGAAATACAAGGGCATGGCCAGTGGATGGACTAGGAGTAAAGGGATACCTAGAAGGGAGAAAACCACACACAGAGGTTGCAGGGGATTCACTGAGCAGTAGTGGAGTGGAGCCTTGAAGAATGCATGTGATAGGAGATGATGAAAGACCATGTTCAAAGGTAAAGAAGCCTAAAAGGTGGCAGTGAACTCAGAGACCAGCAGTTAGCTCTGTGCAGAGAGGCTAGCGCGGGAAGTATACAGGGTGGGGCAGAGAATGAGGATGGAGGGATAGGTTGAGGCAGGCTTACAAAGCCTAGTGTGAGATCCAGATCCACCAGTGATCTGTGGGACCCTTGTTAATATGTCATCTGCTCTTTTCACATCTCATATATTGCATTAAAAGCACAGTTTCTGGAGGCAGATTCTTCAGCTCTAATACTGACTTGTCTGATAGTGGGACAAGTTCTCTTTGCTTCACCTTCTTCAACTATAAAATCGTACCAACATAAAAATACATAAATAGAATACTTTAAAGTGTTGCTGAAAGGATTAAATGTAGTGACATGTGTGCTTGACACCAATGAACATTTATTGGTATTTGTGATTATTGTCGCTGTCATTGATGACATCATTCTCTTCATTGTCTGGAAGGATATGCTAAAATAACATATGTAAAAGTGCTTGGAAAACTGAAAACCAGGAGCATTACAATGACCATGCCAGTAATGTGCTCACTACCAGTGTACCAGCATCTCTTCACCAAGGACTGCCTGCTGGCCCACCACAAACATCTCCACAGATGGTGTGGTGCACCGCGACAGGGCGCCTTTCATTTTGATCGGGGCTGATAGAGATTTGCTAAGTGTTGACTGGAGTGCTGGTCCCGCAGATATAATACATGTTAAAGTCAATAAAACTGTTCACTTAAGACCAGTGCATTTGCAAATATTTTTGAAAATCACAGCGTAGAATCAACAGCACTTTCTGGCAGGTGGGGCTTGTTTCAGATCAAAGCAACTCATGCCTGGAGACCACTCATTCCTCTGCATCAGTCCTGTCACAGTCCTCGAACTACAGAATGCAAAGACCTCAAGTGACCTCTCTCTCTCCATTTCTACCAGTTCTCTGTCTCTTCAGGTAAAGAAATGAGGCAGGAAAATCCACTCTTTGCCCCTAGGTATAGAGAAGTTTGGCTCAATCCATTCCTCAGAATCTCCCCTTCTCTCACAGCTGGCTGGAGGTGCTTAGCTTGGCTGACTTGCCTCAGGACAAATTTTAAGTTCCCAAACTTTTAGAATGCTTTTTTGAAAAGTGAGTTTGTCTTATACAAAACAACACCTTAGAAAATCCAAGCGATTTATTTTTAACAGATTCTTAAAGTGCTCTGAATCACCAAAAGTTGCCAGCAGGGCACGATGTAAGACTTGGCCATCATTATCAATCAAGGTACCGGGTCTGCAGTGAGCGGGGCTCTGAACAAAGCTAGAGGCACAAATTAAGGATGTTTTCTGAGCTAAGCCCCTGGTGGGCAGGGGGCCTGTCTGGCTAAATTGCTTTGTGCCACACAGAAGAGAAGAAACGAGTGGTTTTTTATATTAGTGATGGTTATGTGCTTGCTGTGGGCCTACAAAAGTAAGCAAAGGCCAGAGCTGTCTAGGGTGTTTGACAGAAGATTTTCTTGGTGGGGGAACACAAGACCTAAATCCTCAAACAGGTTGAAATCTCCTGGCAAAGGAATCATGGAAAAAAGACTAGAATTGCCTCTGAGCTCTAAACACCTAACAGAACTCACATTGATTCATTTGTAATTCTTGAAAGACATGCCATCAACTACTAATGGCTCCAGAAAAACTGGGAAACAAGTGTCTGTTTCAGAGGGGTGTACATCAGCAGCTTCCCACACCCAGAGCCCCAAGGAGCCCTGCTGTCCCTCTGTTCACCTTCCCAAGCCCCTTTCATCCAGACTGCATTTTCCTGACTGTGCTCAAGTGTGTCTGAAGAGAGATCACCAAGCAAAACAGCTGTGTAGGTCTTCCTTTCTCCTTCTTTTCCTCTATCCCTCTTCCCTTCTCCCTCCCTCTCTATTCCTCTCTCCCTCTCCTCTTCTCTCTCTCTAAACCTTTTACACTGCAGTTGAACAAGCCCCTGGATAAAGACTTTATCCAAAAACCCCCTCTTTAAAGTTATTTCAAATTTCTCTGCAAGGCTTTCAGAAATCTGTTTGTTTGAGGGCAGAATTAGATGTGACCGGCGTTTTATTGTGACATAAAACCATATTTCTTCCCTGGAAGATTAAAAAATAAAATCGGTTAATAAGAAAAGCTGTCAGCAACAGAAAATGGCTGACATAATCCGTTTATCCTCCGAGCAATAAAGATATTGGTCCTTGGGAGTCTATCCTCTCTCTCATGTTATTTCGCCCAAAACATTATCTTCCCAGCATTCTGATGGATTAAGAAGTCATATGGGAGATAGCAGGGAAATGACAGATACAAAAAAATATATAATATCCTTTCATTTCCCCTCCTCCCTCCGCACTCACTCATATTCCCCCTCTCTTTTCCTCCCTCCCCCTCCCCAAAACACACACACACTTTATTTTCTCTCTTTTCCCTCTCCCTGACACCCTCCCATTTTTCTCACCCTTTGGAAAAGAAATAGATCTTCTTTTACCCACAATTCCAATACTCTGATAATCCTAATAGAGGTGATGATGCAAAGTGGCACCGAAGTCAGTGCCTGCTGTGTGTGTGTGTGTGTGTGTGTGTGTGTGTGACTTCCACACATCTACATAGACACAGATCACCAAATAAAGAGATGGACCCTTGATAAGACTGTTGAACACCTAGAGAGAAAGAGAGTTAAGTGTATCTAGCCACACTCGTAGATTTTTAATCTAGGATTTCTGACAATAGCATAAATTTCAGGAAGAAGGCTGAAGGCAGCACAAGCTAAAGGAAACAATAAATGGAGCTTTGGAGAGGCTACAATTAAAACACTTTTTGGGTTTTAGGGGATTAAGGAAACCATTAAAAAAACAAACGAACAAATAAAAAAGCACAATCTGGCCAAACTTGTTCTCCTCTTTTCTCATTTAATAGTACCAATCACCACCTTTTCTCATATGCATGGAGGTTGTTCTGGGGAAAAGATTCTTGAGATCACTCATCAGAACCTTCAGGATACTTTGAAACTGTTTTACAAATAATCCCTAGAACCCTTCCTGGTATTTTAAGGAGGGATAAAGGGAATGCAAATAGAAACTAAGCAACATCTCTAAAATGTATTCTTTGGTTTGGAGGGTTACTCTCTTTTCCATCTGTGTCTCAGCGCTCTTTTTTCTAATCACCACTTCTCTCAAGTGAAACACCAGCACTTTGGTCAGTTCTAGGAATTTTGTTCAAATAGCTAAATATTAAGACTTACTGACTAAGCTGTGTGTTTTATGGGAATTGAAAGAAGAATTTTGTGTTTCATCGGAATCTGACCATGTGAGTTTACAGCTGACATCTTAGGTAAGATCATAGGAAGCTGTAGAAGGAATTATAAATACCACGAGGAGTTGGTAAGCTCCCAAAATGGTGGTATAATGGAGGATTTCTGGTAATGATTTTCATTGTGTCCGTGGAAGTAAACAATTATGTATGTATATATGTACATACTAACATATATTTCAATACCTAAAAATCATCTAAAATATACCACTCACAATTATTTTTTAAGTTTACTAGTCCATCCTCACCTAAGTTACCAGAAATGGCAAATAATACAATTTCCCACTTTTCTAATAGCTAATCCTCAAGTATGTCTGTGACTACATTATCCTCATGTGGTATACAGATGAGAATGGACCCGGTTAAGGGTAAGAGAGAAGGTGAAATGAGGAAAGTGAAAGATGTAGTTTGGGGATTCCACTCCATAAATTACCTTTTTTTTTAACCTGACAGTTTGCAAATGATATAATAGAAATACCATCAGGGTTCCAAGGAGAAAATAATTTTTATTTCTTTCAATTCATATACTTCTATCTACTCACATCTTTCTGCAGTGAATGTCTTCTGGGATTATAACTTTCTATACATTTTTAAAGCCAGTCCCTATAGAAGGTTTTAATTGCATTGTACAAGATAGACTCCCATAAAAAATGATGTTACCCACTCAAAACAAATATACACATTTTATTATGGCAAAGCCTCTTTATTTAAGTGGCTATAAAACCAGATGTTGTACAAATGTCTAGAGCAATTAGAAACAAGGAGTAAATTCATAAACCACAATTACTAAAGCTAAATGTTTCACTGAAAAAGAGGCTGTTTCCCAATTAAAGGCCTTTAGTAAATAAGAGCTGTTTGAATGTTAAGTGTTTAGATACTATGGCATGAAACTGAGCTCCTCAAATATTTCCATGTGATGTTATTAATGATTAAAACAGAAACTCTAAATTAAATTAGTTCCTAGTTTGACAATTGACCATGCCTAAAACACAATTCATTTATTACTTCATTGAATATGTTATTGTCATTGTGTTAAACCAGGCATCATAAATCATCCTAATACAAGGCTTAATATGGCCATAAGCCACTGCTAAGAATTGACTAGGAATTAGCTTGGAGTTGATTACAGTCCCTGGATTATATACTTTGCCTAACATTTGTTCATTCTTCTTTCAACAAACATTTATTGAGTGTTCACCATCCACCAGGTTCTATACCAGGCGCTGGGGATCTGTAGATAAATAAGACAAGGTCACGGCCTCTGGAATGCCACAGTCTGGCAGGGGAGGCAGAGCAGAGATAAGCAACAACACCTTGATGTGGTGGGTACTCTCACGGAGGAGGTAGAGGGCAGGGAGTACACTGGTCATCCCCCAGAGGTAGAGGCTCCAGCACAGCCTGGGTGTAGTGCCATGGCAACTCCTTCTTCACACAACACTGGCTTGCTCAGGCGCCCCAACACCAACTTGATTCTGGGAGACAGATGCCAGAATTTAATCTCCAAGTCCTTCCAGGACTTTCCTGCAGGGGAGTTTATGGGAGTCACAGTGGTGGACACATATGGTCTCTCGGTTGTGGGTTACCTGCCCATCATTTATCTAATCTAGTGACCTTGAAATAATCACAAACTATAAAGAAGTTAAACATAAATAAGGTTTTCTTCAAAAGCATTTTAAAAATTGAGGACTTGCCAGACTATCTTTTTTACAAAAATTATAAAAATCAAGACATTTCTAATATTTAATTATCTCCTTCATAGCATGATAACACTGTATGGAAATTCTAAATGACCTGCCTGTTTCGCCCATGACATTGTGAGATACTTGAGAACTGGGATGGTTCATGGTGAGTGGTCTATAAATGTCTGTCAAATCCAATCAAGTGGAACTATTTTCTAGTTAATAGAAAGTATGAGTCATTGGTTTTGAAAATTACTCAGTTTGTCAATAACAATGAGTTACCTTTTCCTTGTCATAGCAAGATTTCAAGATGGTTGGTCTATATAAGTCTTCACCTGATCGTGGAATGGGTTGTTCCATTTAATGAATGCATTTAGATTTATAGAGGATTACCCAAAATACTTTATTTGGGTTACCAATTTAGAAAAGGTATTTTAAAATACAATATAATTCTCTTTACAGTGAAACTAAATGGACAGGATTAAACTGTTAATTCAGGAGCCAGGTCATTGTGAAGATAAAGTATCATGTGCTTACAGAGTGTAAATGCCGGATATTAGCATTCTTTCAATGAGTTATCACTGGAGTAAGAGACCATTCTAAAAAGAAACCCCAGATTTCCTCAGGTCCACCTGTACTCTTCTGGGGCTGGTTGGCAATTTCTTTTCTTAGGGAATTTCCTGGTTGTATGAATTTGATTGCGCACATCTAGTAGTGTAGGATATGTATTTGTTTCTGTGATTTAAATTACTCTGACTGGAAATTCTACTAAGCATTCATTTAGTTCTTGCAACAATGCTCTGAGCTAGGTATAATTATTATAGCCAATTTACAAATAAAGAAACTGACTCAGAGTTTATTTGCCCAAGGTATAAAACCAGGACTTCACGGAGCCAGAGCTGGGATACCAATCTGCCTGATTTCAGTACTCTTACTCTTAATTACTATTCCAAACTGCCCCCACTGAGTTGATTTACAGAAATATTAGGTAAAGCATGCAGAATTTAATAGCTTACTCCTGGTTAAATAAAACTGGAGAGGAAAATGTGAATGAAGTCTTCAGAGTCTTCTCTCAGTGGTTTGGCCTCAGTTTTTCCTCACCTGGATCTTTCAGGATTCTTGTCATCCATTTTCCTGCTAACTTGCCAGTACACTTTTACTCTCCTGATGTCTAGAGTCAGGCAAAAATCAATCTTTACCGTTTAGTCAGTCAGTAAGGACCTGCCACAGGCTTAGCTCCATGCTAGGTGGCACTGGGAATAAATATGAGTGTTTAGAAAAAAATCCAAACTGAAATGCAGTTCTAGAAAAACTCCAGATCATGGATATAAGGCTAAAATGAGGAAACAGGGAAACTAGCCTGATTTCCAAAATTAAGGCCAGGCCTTATGCACATGCCTTCTCTTTTCTTCTTCATTCGTCCCAGGAATGCACAATGAATAGCTAGAAGAGGTGTGCATTCTGCAAGGAAAGCTCTTGAATAGTTCTTTCTGCCCTCTAATAAAACTGTTGAATATCTCATATAGAGTTTGTTGTATATCGACTTAAGTAATTAAAGAAAGTTTCCAGCTTGGGAACAGATGTATAGGTAAAGTAAAAGTCATCTCCTGATTGAGAAGAATAAAAGTTCTTACTGCTGCTAGGCATACATGCATAAATATCCCCAATTTTTTTAAATCTCTTTTTCTGATTGAGAGGGACCACTTGGAGCATAAAAAAGCTTCTTGCAGAGAAAGTAGTTCCCTCATGTGCAAAGCAGGTACAGGAAATATAAATCCCTCAGATTAGTTTAAGAAGGCTAAAGATAAAGCTCCTTTATAACAGCAATTAGAGGCCAGCACATGGACTCTAATTATTGTCAGCACATTAATGCTGACAGGGAAGAAAGTTGTCAACCTAAGACGACTTTGGACAAGTTTTTGATACCTAATGAGTACATGAGAGGAAGAAAGAGATACTTTTTAAAGCAGAACAAGAAAATCTACATGAATAAATAATGATACTTTCAGTTGACAATGAAAAAAAATTGTTACACCTATTTCTTTAAATCTTGATCTGAATAGCACCTTCTTTAAATTTGGCATACAAAACCAATAATCTGAAATGGCTAAATAAGTGGCACAATTTTTCTTTTATCTACAACTTATTTAATAGTATAGTGTCTATTTGTATCATATAGACAATACCTTTTGTACAATGAGCTCAAACAAACTAGAAAGTCTCCAGAAATTTTGGCTAAGGATAAAAAATAGGCAATCCACAAGAGAAACATCCAAATGGCCAAAAAGATAGACATGTAACAGAATGTTGAAGTGAAATGAGTGAAAAAGCAGATGCCAAGGATTATCAGATTCCAGCACAATGCTAGGTATGCTGAGTGACTGTAAAATCTATTCTCCTAGCTCATATGATCACCCACCTCCAAGCTACAAAAAAGTAGAAGCTGAGAAGTCCAATTGAAAAGGGCTCTCAGTGTACTGTGGTTCCTCTCCCATTCCCACCCCTCCACCTCCTATCTTCTGGTCGTTCTCCCCACCTCAAGCCATTTTCAGGATTCTTTAAGAGCATGACATGTGGTCTCATTAAGTCTGCAGTAACACAAGGACTGGATTTTTGTTGTCTGAGAAGACCAAAGTTGGAGAGTTGTGTTCAGAGCTCACAGAGTGAAAAGACTTATATCAGGAGCTAGTTCCTTCCAGTAATGATAGGTTATGTCTATGTGTTAAATAAATCCGAGAGAAGTGAGAGGATTTTTGTATAAGATCCACCCAAGTGGACATCTTGCCAGAAGCTGGACAACCTCAGCTGAAAGAGGTTCTGGATGCAGAGGGAGCTGGGGTGCATAAAAAGTCAAACCACGAAGAGAAACTGTCCTTTATGAATGGAGCCCAGCAGGGCATCTCTGAGGAGACCAGGAAAAAAAAAAATCAGTACTCAGGTTATGTCTGACTCCGCTGGAGTTTTGGGGAAACCAAGTTTAGAGAAAGCTACTTTTTCACTTATTCAAAAAGTTTTTTAAAAACTGTACTTTTTGCTAAAAACCTTACTCTTAATTAATTCACTATTTTGTACAAGTTGGCAAACCAACTACTCCCTTCCTCTAAATGAAGGCTTCTCAGCCTAGAGCAATTCTAAAATGGGGGAGATGAAGTTTTAGTGTAGAAAGGAGTATAGAGTTATATATGACACTGGATTGGATATTTTAATTCTACAAAACTGTTCTTGGAACAGGAAGTGACAGAAGGGCTATTTGAAAAGTTACAGAACCTGCTAGAAGAGCCTTCCAAGGTTCCTGGAAGAAAGTGTCCACAATGGTTTGAATGGACAGTAGAGAAATGAATAAATTTGATTTTACTTTACCCTATTAGAGCTATTTGCTCAATAACCTGGTTGCACAGATAAAAATTTTCAACTTTGGAAGAAAGGAAAGAAGGGAGGAAGAGAGGGAAGAAAAGGGAGGGGAAGAAAAGAAGTATAGGAGGAAAAAAAAAGGATAGAAGGAAGAAAAAAGGGGAGGAAATGAATGGAAGAAGGAGATGATGGAGAGAAGGAAAGAGAGGAGGAAAATATATGCTAGTAGAAACAACCAGCTATCCATTTTCATATACCAATTTGGCAAAGATATTTTCTAATAACCAGAGGGTACTGTTGACAAGAACCAGCCATTCTTGTGTACTACTGGCAGGAGAGTTAATACAACTTTCTGGAGAGCTTTTTGGAAATATGTATCAAAAGTTTTAAAAAAAACCCTACTCTCTGATACAGATATAACTCTACTGCTAGGAATTTATTACAAGAAAATAATTGTGTATGTGCACAAAGGTTTTGCTACAGAGATATTCAGTGTGGTGTGTTTTATAATGAAAAAATAGAACAGCAGGGTAATGATCAAGTAAACTGTGTAATCCTACAGAAAGAATATAGACATATTCTTTGGGAACATATTTTAGTTTTAAAAAGTACCATCAAAGAGTGTCTATAGTATATAGATAACATGTACATGTGTGTATATATATACACACACATACACATATATACACAGTGTGTGTGTATATATATATATATATATATATGACAGGTGGGGATAATATACATCAAAGTGTTTAAAGTATCTAAACTTTGGATGATGAAATTATAGGTGTTTAATTATTTTTGTTTAATTTTTTATAGTATGCATTACATTTATAAGAAAAGCAAATATTATGAGGACGTAGGGAGAAGGTGGCCATCTGTAAGCCAGGAAGAAGTTCCTCAGCAGAAACTGAATTTGGTAGTACCTTGATCTTGAATTTCCCAGCCTGCAGAATTGAGAGATAGAAATTTCTGTTATTTACGCTACACAGTCTGTGGTATTTTAACAGCCCAAGCTAATACATTATGCTAAATGGTGACAAGGTTAACTGAGATTGAAAGTCAGTAGAGCTTTTGGAACCTGAGAAAGACAAGCCCAAGGTTATCCACTGAAGATGCTAAGGGTGATTCCAGGAGAAGGAAGAAGGGACAGTTACCCACTGCTGAATTCATGGAGGGGTATGAGTGTGGCTTTTGAGGATGGTTTAAAAAGAAAAAAAAAAAGACGGTATCTTTCTGTATTACTCTTTGCTTCCTTCTACTATATGACCATCCTCTAATGTTACCCTTTTCAATCTGTTTCGACTCAGAGTAACTTCTAGGGCAAGGTGGAAGAACTAGCACAGGCAGAAAATTTATTCTCCATTCTAATAATAGAATGATATAAAAATATTTTTAAGCTAAAAGGTTTATTCACCTAACTGGCAAAAAATTAAGCTTGACATTACCAAATTTAAGAGAGAATATGGAGCTATGTATCTCTTTACATATTGCTTGTATAGGTATAATTTGATGCAATCACTTTAGGAAGCACTTTTGGCATTTCCTCCTAAAGTTAAGCATTCATATATCCCATGACTCAGTGATTCTGTTCCTAAGCACAGTATAGGAGAAGTTTTTTGTAGAGGTACAACAGAAGAATTTCACAGCAACACTGTTCCCAGAGTAAAAACCTGAAGTAACTCATATGCCATCTGTGGGGAGAGTGGATGAATAAATAATAATATATATATACAAAACGTAATATTATACACCAGTCCAAACAAATGAGCTACAGCGGCCCAAAATGATCAAGGTGGACCTCACCAATACAATAGAAAGTGAAAAAGTAGGTCCCAAAAGGATGTGCACATGAGCGATACTCTTTTTACAAAGTTAAAAATAATTTTAAAATACTGTGTATTTATAGATGCATTAAAATTATAGGTTAAAAAAAAAAAAAAAAAACAAGGTCCAGAGCTGCTTTACTCACACAGGACCAGGCTCCAGCTCTAACACAAGACATAGTTCCAAGCCATGATTTTCGGGTCTCCTGAGTCCTTTCCAAGTAGTGTTAATGCCACTGTATAATGGGAATCTCCAAGAGAGTCATAGTGAGCAGTTTTCCTCAAACTTATTTGACTGCAGGACTCTTGTGCACTAGTATTTATTGGAACATGCTGGCTAATGCTGTCTAGTGTTAGCCCATCCAAATAGTTTTAGGACTATGAATGGTTGTGAGGAAAGATGGGAAACTTGTTCTTTGACTATCTTGGTAAATCTAATCTGTGGTACTCCCCACTTTATCCTTAGTGCTTGGCATGTAATAGATCTTTGGCAAATAAGCATTGAATGGATACAAAATGAGTAACTGATAAAAGGGAAGAGATCAAGGGGTTAAAAAAAAAAGAGAGAGACAAGAAAGAGATCCGTGATATATGAACTAAGTGAAGAACAGGAGATCTAGTTTGAGTCTAGGCTCCAACACAGTCTAGATATGTAATCTTTTTTGTTTTTTTAAATAATTTTATTTTTTTATAAACATATATTTTAATCCCCAGGGGTACAGGTCTGTGAATCGCCAGGTTTACACACTTCACAGCACTCGCCATAGCACATACCCTCCCCAATGTTCATAACCCCAACCCCCTCTACCAACCCCCCTCCCCCCAGAAACCCTCAGTTTGTTTTGTGAGATTAAGAGTCACTTATGGTTTGTCTCCCTCCCAATCCCATCTTGTTTCATTTACTCCTCTCCTACCCCCTTAACCCCTCATGTTGCATCGCCTCTCCCTCATATCAGGGAGATCATATGATAGTTGTCTTTCTTCGATTGACTTATTTCGCTAAGCATGATACCCTCTAGTTCCATCCACGTTGTCGCAAATGGCAAGATTTCATTTCTTTTGATGGCTGCATAGTATTCCATTGTGTATATATACCACATCTTCTTTATCCATTCATCTGTGGATGGACATCTAGGTTCTTTCCATAGTTTGGCTATTGTAGACATTGCTGCTATAAACATT
>PJEN01026037.1:0-15228 GCA_004024605.1 Pteronura brasiliensis | reverse complement strand
AACACACACAAAACAGATAATCATATCAAAAAATGGGCAGAAGATATGAACAGACACTTCTCCAATGAAGACATACATATGGCTATCAGACACATGAAAAAAATGTTCATCATCACTAGCCATCAGGGAGATTCAAATTAAAACCACATTGAGATATCACCTTACACCAGTTAGAATGGCCAAAATTAGCAAGACAGGACACAACACATGTTGGAGAGGATGTGGAGAAAGGGGAACCCTCTTACACTGTTGGTGGGAATGCAAGTTGGTGCAGCCTCTTTGGAGAACAATATGGAGATTCCTCAAGAAATTAAAAATAGAGCTTCCCTATGACCCTGCGATTGCACTACTGGGTATTTACCCCAAAGATACAGATGTAGTGAAAAGAAGGGCCATCTGTACCCCAATGTTTATAGCAGCAATGGCCACGGTTTCCAAACTGTGGAAAGAACCTAGATGCCCTTCAACAGACGAATGGATAAGGAAGATGTGGTCCATATACACTATGGAGTATTATGCGTCCATCAGAAAGGATGAATCCCCAACTTTTGTAGCAACATGGACAGGACTGGAAGAGATTATGCTGAGTGAAATAAGTCAAGCAGAGAGAGTCAATTATCATGTGGTTTCACTTATTTGTGGAGCATAACAAATAGCATGGAGGACATGGGGAGTTAGGAGAAGGGAGTTGAGGGAAATTGGAAGGGGAGGTGAACAATGAGAGACTATGAACTCTGAAAAACAATCTGAAGGGTTTGAAGAGGTGGGGGGTGGGAGGTTGGGGGAACCAGGTGGTGGGTATTAGAGAGGGCATGGACTGCATGGAGCACTGGGTGTGGTACAAAAACAATGAATACTGTTATGCTGAAAATAAATTTAAAAAAAAGATTAAAAAATAAAAATTAAAAAAATTAAGTAAAAATAAAAAATAAAATACTTAGGAAAAAAATGAAAAAAAAATATGGACCTTCCCACAAGGAACATATTGTCTAGTAAAATGACATATACAAACAAGCCATTATAGAATGAACTTCTGACACCCACTACCCCATGGATGGACCTTGAGGACATTATGCTAAATGCAATAAGCCAGATTCAAAAGGACAAATTCTGTATGATTCTCTTTATGCAAAGTACCTAGAATAGCGATTCTTAGAGACAGGAAGTAGAAAGGTTTTCCAGGGCTGGAGGAGGTTGGAATGGGCAGTTAGTGTTTCAAGGACACAGATTTTCAGATTAAGAGGATGAAAAAGTGTTGGAAACACCGTGGTTAAGGTTGTACAACACTGTGAATGTCCTCAATGCCACAGATCTGTACACCTAACAATGACTAAAATGGTAAGTTCTGAGGTATGTATGTTTTACTACAATAAAAAATGCCAAAAAATTATTATAAGCAATTATAACAGGCCTCTAGGCTAAACTAGTAATCCTTCCCCATATTAGAAGTAATTTTTAAGAAGTAAAGGACTGACTTGGATAAAAACATTTATCACTTACAAATTAATCCTTTCTCCTTTTTAATTATAACTTGAAAATCAGTTAAGGAAAGAAACTAAAGCAATGTTTATAAATTTCTATCTTGAAATTACATATATTTGAAACAAATAATATATACTAACATAATATATAATAATTACATATTAAAGTGTAATATATTATATATAATTTAATAATATAATTATCATGTAATGTTTTATACATATGCTATTTTATACATTATATATAAATCATATAATAGCTCCATATGCAAATATACAAAGTAAATAAGCCCCAAACATTTTTTAAACAAAATGAGGGGTAAGAAAACAAAGCAGAAAATGTGCTTTGAACATTTTCCAACATTCAGCTTGGCACTTAATTGATTTTTTGACAGGATAGGGGATGCCGAGCAGGTCCCACAATTTTAGCTAACCACCTAGGATGTGTTGATCAAATGGCAGGTAACTTGCTACTTAGCGGAGCCCAGATAGTACTAATCTCTTGTGTGAGCTAAGGTATAGAGAGAGGAAGAGAAAGGGAAAAAAAGAAAGAAAGAAAAAAAGAAGGAAAGAAAGAGAAGGAAGAAAGAAAGAAAAGAAAAGGAAGGAAGGAGGAAGGAATGGATGGAGGAAGGAAAAGAAGAAAGAAAGAAAGAGAGAGAGAGAGAAAGAAAGAGAGAGAGAAGAAAAGAAAAAAAAAGATATCATTGGAAATAGGAGAGTACTAAGAACCTCCCAAAATCGTCTCCCTAAAAGCAATGCCAACACCAGCAAAATGATCAGTCAACTTTGTCGGAACTCTGGAAATGAACCAAAAGCTGGAAATCATCTTTCACGTGAAAACATGTTCCACAGTATTAGTTGCAGGAACTGTAAACCGAAACCACAAAGACACAGCACTTGATGCAAACGGTGCTTCGAACACTTTGGCCACTACTCAAAGTCACAGATAGAGCTGTCATGTCATCTAGTAATTCCACTCCGAGGTATACGTCTCCCGAACCTTCGTACATGAATATTCCCTGGAGTGCTGTTTGCGACAGCCAAAGAATGGGAACAACACCCACATCTTGATAAATGGACAAAAAGCATATGCGCACAATGGAATGCCAGCGGTCACAGAAGGAACCCTAGGACCAGATAACCCTCGAACCCAGTGTGCTGTGATAAGGCACCCACGGTCACAAATTACATGGGTTCATTTATTTGAAATGTGCCAGATAAGCAAATCCATGAAGACAGAAAGCAGGTGGGTAATGGCCAGGGCTGGGTGAGGGGGGAATGTGGAATGACTGCTCACGAGTACAAGCTTTCCTTCTGAGGTGCTGGACAGGTTCTGGAATTACATCATGTTGGGCACTGCAAGATACTGGACTACACTAAAACCCACTGTGTCACCTGCATTAAATGGGTGGATTTATCCCATGTAAGTTGTATCTCAATCAAAATAAAAGCTTCAGCTGGTATTAAGTGCGCAAGCTATGACCAAAACAGACATCAAGGTGACAGGATGGAAGGATACTGGGCAGCAGAGATAAAAAATTAGCAAGTTTTTCAAATATAAAGAAAGAGGGCTTGAATGTGAAGATCAATAATCTTCTAGTACAGTAACAGGAAAATTTGGTGAAAATGGAAATTTTCGCTAATTTAGTCTGGCGATTGCATGAGGGTATGCCTGTCATTGAGCTGTACTTCTATCATTTATCCCATTTACTCTATATACATTATACCTCAACAGACACAACAAGGAGACAGTTTGTATCGACCTAGTCCACAAACATGTGCATACGCACACACACACCCAGAAAAAGCACTCACACACCTGAAAAAAGTTTTAAGAAATGTGATTACCTTTCTATCTTAGGATATATATTCCAATCTCTTCTAATCTTGGGTGCACTTTATGTATATTGTAAAGTATTTCATAATTAAAAATTATTTTGAAATGCAGATGTGGTCTCACTTTCCAGATATAGATGTAGACATCTGTCCCTGGAACAGGAAAAACAATGAGGAAACTTCATGCAACTTGCAGCTAATAAAATGTCACAATGCCAGCTGCCTGAACCAGTAGGAGTCTGCGTCTTGGTGATCAGAGCCATGTAAATCATAGATTCTGTCCTCAAGGGTCCCTGTGCTTACTGGATGCTCTACTTACTAGAGGCTATCCCTATGATGTATACTTGGAGATACGAAACTTGGAGATATGGGGGACAAATACAGACAGATTTAGAATCCCAGATATATATGCAAGTAAGAACAGTGAGTCAAATTTAATAATATGACATTTTATGGCAATAAATGCAGTTTTTCATACCCAAATTCAGAATAAAACTTGCCTCCCAGAAGAACAGGGTATGGACACGAGGCTACTGGGAATTCGAGCAGGCTCATCTAGTGTCAGAAGTGGGAAGGAGAGCTAGGAAAACCAGTTCATCATAGAAGTTGATAAGTGGACAAATAAAATAAAGTGCACCCAATAATTTAATAAAACTCATATATTCCTACCCATATTTAACAAAGTATTGTCCTACTTGCCTAGAAGTTTTTTACAGTAATAAAATATAATAAATACCATGAATAATCACTTTCTTCGATTCCCCTGATCCCATTCTCTTTCTTTATTTCCCAAAAAAGAAGGGAGTAACTTATAGTTAGCATTTATTATGTATATGAGTTTCCTTATAGTTTGATAGCATGTTATGTGTGTGGCACGTAGGCACATATCTATATCACTAATAATACACAGAATCATGTATATCCCCATAGGACACAGCCTTTTGCAACTAATGTTTTTCCCATAACTTTAAATTTTCCTAGCAAGTCCTCCTTTTTTATACCCGTAGCTCTAGACTAAAATAATACCCGCATATTATTAGTTCATATCAAGCCGAAAACACACAGTCCCAGTAGACTCCTTTACCAGAATCTTTCAGCTCTAACAAGGAAGAGGGCAAAAACCACCATGGTCCTTTTTCCGGTATTGGTGATCTTTACCCCTGTTCTGTGGATAACAACTGGAAGAAACATGTAACACTGAATGAAGAAAAAAAAAAAAAAAGCTATGGCACACAAACTGAAAAAGTGTGAAATCATAACTAGAAACAAAGTAACTCTGTCTTCCAGTTCCACCTGTGACAGTTTAGCTGGTATCAGACATCCTCCGACCATAAACACCCATGAAGCCTACAGAAGAGATGACAGTTATTTCCAGGAATTGGCCGATAGTCAAGGAGGACTGCTGCAGTCCCTGAAGAAGCAGAAGCACTTGTGGCATGCCCACAGGCACCCACACTTGCCCCGTGGGTCACTTTCTTCGTCCATGACTCAAAGAAGCAGAGCTTAAGCATGGAGACTCAGTGTCACCATGTAGTGAAGCCCGAGTCCTCCACCGAGAGAGCGAAGATTGGGGCTGACAGCAGCAGTGAGGACTTACGGGTGGGCAGAACCACACAGAAGAGACCTCAGAAGTCCACACGGCGATTTCTGTTAGTCTTTGGTTGACTCTTGAGCTACAGAAGTTTGGAACAAGACAAGAGAAACACTATCAAAGAGCAATTTTTCAGGAGGCTGGTAAATGAGCCGTGACCAAGGAATCTGAACAAAGATGGAGAGACACTGACATCTGGGTCAGGAGAAACCGTGATGACATGGTGTGGTATGTCTGTCAATACAGTAATTTAAATAAATCTAATAATTCCTTGAAGCACACAACATAGAAGACAAAATACAAAATTTTAATTGTTCTACCTGTTAAATAAATTGATCTGACACTTAAAAAAATCTAATCATAAAGAAAATTCAAAGACTCAAAGGCTTCACTGTGGAATTTTAGCAAACCTTCAATAAAGAAATAACAACAGGGGCACCTGGGTGGCTCAGTGGGTTAAGCCTCTGCCTTCGACTCAGACCACATCCCCAGGGTCCTGGGATCAAGCCCTGCATCCATCGGGCTCTTTGCTCAGCGGGGAGCCTGCTTTTCCTCTCTCTCTGCCTGTCACTCCACTACTTGTGCACTCTCTCTCTCTGTCAAATAATAAATAAAAAATCTTTTAAAAAAAGAAACAACAATGTACAAATTCTTTCAGAAAATAGAAAAATAATGAGACTACTTGCCAAATCATTTCATGGTCAAGGATAACCATAATATAAGACCCTGACAAGAGCACTACAAGAGACAAAAATTATGCCAATACTTCATGAATATAAAATAACAAAAATATCAAAAATATAGCAAAAACAATCTAGCAACACACACAAACATACACATGCACACACACAATCTCACACATAATGGCCAAGTGAGATTTATCCCAAGAAGGCAAGTTTTGTTTTACATTTGTGAAAACTGGATCAATGTAACTGACCACACTGATAGAATACAGGAGAAAGGTGATACAATTAGCTCAACGGATGAAAAAAAAATTATTTGAAAATTCAACCTTATTTATAATAAACATATCAGCAAAGAGAACTAGAAGGAACTCCCCCAATCTGATAAAATTATTTTCAAAAAGAAAAACTAATGATAATACCTTGAAAATTAAACTCTTTTCCTCAGAGATTAGGCACAAAACCAGAATGCAATGTTTACCACTCCTACACAAACTTAGTAATGGTGATCTCAACTAATGCAATAAGATAAGAAAAAAAATAAAAGTACAAAAATTGGAAAGAAGTAAGTAAAACTGCCTTTTCACAAAGAGCATGATTGTGTACATAGATTATACGGCAATACCTTCATCAATAAAAGCTCAACAAATTCTCAAAAAATAGTAAATATAACCTAGCAACATATCTAAAAAGATAATACATCATCACCACATGAAATTTCTTCAAAATGCCAAAATAAAAAAGAATCCACAAAAACTATTTGAATTAAAAAGTGAATTTTGGAAAATCTCCAGATAAAAAGTCCATACAGAAATATCAAATGCATTTTTCTACAATAGATAGTTACAGACACTACAAAATAAAATTTAAAAAGTGATATATCCTATAATAACATCGCAAATGTCCAATACCTAAGAGGAAAAAAATCTAAGGCAAGATGAGAAAGACCTCCATGTAAAAAGTACAGTACATTGCTATGAAAAACTAGAGAACACTTAACAAATAGTCACCATTCATGGATTAAAACTGTAATACTGTTAAGATATAAATCCTTCCCAAGTTGACTGATAAACACAATTCCTATCCGATTTCATCAGGTTTTTCATAGAGATTAACCAACTAAAAACTACATGAAGGGGCACCTGGGTGGTGCAGTCAGTTGAGTAACTGACTCTTAGTTTTGGCTCAGGTCCTGATCTCAGGGTTCTGGGACTAAGCCCTGTGTTGGGCTCCCTGCTCAGTGGGGAGTCTGATTGAGATTCTCTTTTTTCCTCTCCCTTTGCCCCCCCCCCCCATTTACACATACATGTGTGCACTCTCTCTCTCTCTCAAATAAATAATCTTTTAAAACTACATGAAAATGCAAAGGATCTGGAATAACCATAAAAACCTTGAAGTAGAAGTAAATGTCAGAGAATATACACTGCTAGTTTTCAAGATTTAGTAGAAAACTATCTTAAAAACAGTGTGACATTGATACACAGCCTAAGCAGACAAATGGAACAAACCAGTGTATAGAAATGAACACATTTATATGTTGATTTATAACAAGGGCACAATGTAAATCAGTGGGAAAGTATGACCTGTTCAATAGACGGTGCTCAAGAAATTGGATAGTCTCTTAAAAAATGAAAACAAGCCGTGATCCCTATTTCACATGCAAAAAATTAATTTGAGGTGAACAATTAATCCAAATATGAGGTAAAATGTTGAGACTTCTACAAGAAAGCTTTGGTGCCTATCTTCATGAACATAGGTAGGTTAAATTTTTTCTTAAAGGATAAAATATGTATTAACCATAAAGGGAAAAAATGATAACCTAAGTCCAATAAAATTAAGAAGTTCTGGTCATCAAAAGGTATCATTACAACAAATAGGCAAAGGATTGGAGAAATTCACAGTTCCTATATTTGAGAAAGAACACATCTGGAATATATAAATACCACCTGCCAATCAATAAGAAAAAGGAAATCCAATTTTTTAAAAATTGGTGCAAGACTTGAACAGGTGCTCCACAAAAGAATATATCTAAATGACCAACTCACATTAGATAAATGTAAATTAAAAACAGTGAGATGTTAGACCAAAAATATCAAGTGTTGGCAAGTCCGTTGAACAGCTGGAGTTCTCGTGCACTGCTGGCAGGAACACAAGCTGGCTCAAGAACTTTGGGAAACTGGCAGTACCTACCAGGGCTAACTATATGCCCACCTTCTGACCCAGCAATTCCACTCCTAGGTATACAGCCTACAAAGACAAGTGCCTATGAGCACCAAATTATATGAAAAGGAGTGTTCATAGTGGCTCTGCTTATCCACATTTTACACAATCCTGCTTGCATGGATCAGAACAGGCAAAGCTAGTCTATGGTCACAGAAATAAGGACAGTGATTAACAACATGAGAAGTCTAGACAATGAATGGGAAGAGACATCAGGGAGTGTTCCAGAGTGAGGGTCATGCTCCCTATCTTGATTTTGATGATGCTTACGTGTGTGTGTGTGTGTGTGTGTGTGTGTGTGTGTGTGTGTGTAAATTCATAGAGCTATACACCTAATATTTGTATATATTTTACTAAACATTACTATATAATGTTAAAATAAGAACCTCCTCTGTTAACACACGTCTAGAATGTTCAGTTCTTTTTGTCTGTTTCACACTCTAGACCCCAGCTTGAACAGGTCTGAAGTCTCAAGTGACAAGTACATTCCCTTCTAAACTAACAGTTCCTACGAATGACTGGGGTATTCTTTTCATTGTTACCATTTCCTTGGTGTGAGGTTTTGTTTGTCAATGTTTCCCATACCATTTGGTTTGCAGTTTGGGTCCTATTTACTGACCCTCTATTTTTTAGTTTTAAAGTCTTTGGATCAGCCATGCATGTCTCCTCATAGTTCATCTCTCTCTTCACCATTCTCCGAAGCTCACACTGAGCATCCCAAGATCCCACGCACTGCCTCAGAAAATAGAACCTTGATTCTCATCATTTCCTGGAGTTTAGAGGGGAAGAAGTCAGAGTAGGAGGAGCTGGGCTTGGAGGAGGCAGAGGTCACAAAATCCCCAAGTGTTGAAAACCCAACATAGGTACACAAATGATCTGGGATAAGAAACACTGCAGTAGACACAAGTCAACCTCTTCTGTGTGAATACACTTCATTAAACACATCCTACATCTGGCGCAGGAGAGAACAGGAACTTTTCCAGGGCAAGCGTGGACTGTTTCACTAATATCTCTACCACCAATACCCCAAGCACCCCGCTGTAAATTGTCTAAAAATAAAAAAGTAATTATGACTATTATCTCAAATTCATGTTCTCCAAAATTTCAGGGGTATACATATAAACTAAAACAGCCTACAAAGAGATTTCTCAGTCCAGCTCAAAAAAAAAAAAAAATCTTTCTTCCTTCCCAGGTCCTTTGAAATTGTGGCTCAAAGCCAGCATCTCTAACTGAGCCTAATGTTACAAAAATCTATAAGCCATTAACTCCAGCCATATTAAATATATAAAAATCAATTCTAATGCTCTGTTCTTCTTCCAAAGTCCCAACCTGCAATTGGAAACATACAAGAAAATACTACCTGCTCTCCAATGTCCTTCAGCCTTTTGTATAATTTATTCTGGAAATGCTACCTGTATCAGGGAAATTAGAAATCAGTCAGCAAGCCTGATGGTCTCTGCCACGCACACTGTCAGGTTCTTCGTTCAGGGGCCAAGCCAGCTCTCAGGTGGTCATGCCCGGTCCCAACAGCGGGAGGGAAAATCGCCTGCTATCATCCCCTGTGCTTCTTTCCACTGGTTCAAAGCAGGCTTTGACATGCTGTCCAGTGCTTATGTTCCTCCTTACAATCGAAGCAACACAGGATGCTTTCCTGTCCTCTGAATGTTCCTGATTAACCCAATGACAAAAACTATATCGTCAAGGGAATTTTCTACCCTCCGCTTTTAATATGCATAGTTTTACACATGGTGGCCAATATAGATGGCCTATTTATCCTAAAATGTGTACTTTTGTTTCTAGTTCTTCACTGTGTGTATTACTAGTTCTGTTTATAAGAACTAAAACACAGGGGTGCCTGGGTGGCTCAGTCCGTTGAGCGTCCAACTCTCGGTTTCGGCTCCCAGCTCAGGTCGTGATCGCACCCTGTGTTGGGCTCTGCACTCAGTGGGGAGTCAGCCTGAAGATTCTCTCCCTCGGACCCTCCTCCCACTCATGTGCTCTCTCTAAAATAAGGAAAATCTTATCAAAAAACACTAAAGCACAGAATCTTGCCCTGCTTTCTCAGATTGCTTTCCTATTATGAATATTTAAAAATTTAAATATCTAAACAAATACCTATTCAGCAGCATCTCATAAAGTTTGGTAAGTAAAGTTTTCATTATCAGTCATGAACATTTTCTAATTACATATATGGAATCTTTTTTTCCCATAAGTGAATGAGAAATATGGAGATTTTATTAATGTGTGCACCTAAAACTGTAAGAGATTTTGTGGCTATTTGTAAACTGGGTCTACAATTCATTTTGCTTCTAGAACAAGGTCTTTTAACATTGATTCTTGCAATTTACTGGGGGGATCTTGATTTTGGTTTAATAGATAATCAACCATTGTAAACGTCCCTTGCATTGTTCAATGATTCTTCACACAGTAATTGCTAGGTACAGAGATCTGGGGTTTCAAGAGCAATATAGTAAAATAGTCAAGACACAGACTTTAACTCCCAATTACCAGCTGTGTGATCTTGGATGACTCACTTAATCTCTCTGTGCCTCACTTAGCACACCTGTTAAATGCCTAGTATATATATATCTTAGATGCTATATAAGTGTTTGATGTTATTACACAAATCCACAGAATCAAGTTTTTTAATCATTTAGATATTCTTTATGCTTAAGTTTTACCCATTTGATTTACCAATTACTAAGAAAGGTATTTTAAAATCACTTTTTGTGGATGTTATCTTAGCCTTGTTTTCTCTTAAAAGCAAACTTAGACAAGGACTTCAGTACAAGTCGTTTACTTGGGAGGTGGTCCCAGGAAGCATTGTGGGGAAGGAGGGAAGTGGGACAAGAGATGGAGGGTTTACATTCATAAATTCATCACTACGCAGCTCAGTCCCACTGGGACTGAATAGTGAACCCTTCCCCCCCAAAAAAATATCCACACCCTACTCTCTGGAATCTGTGAATGTTACCTTATACAGAAGGGAAAAAAAGACTTCAAAGATTTGGTAAATTAAAGATTTTGTGATGCGGGAATTGTCCTGGGTTATCCAGGTGGGCCCAGTGCATTTTTATGGGAAGGAGGTAGAGAGGTCTTTCATACAGGAAAAGGCAACATGACCATGAAGTCAGAGAATGGAGAGATGTGGCCACAGCGAAGGAATGCCCGCAGGCAACAGCAGCTAGAAGAGAAAGGAGCTGATTTCCTGCTGGAGCCTCCAGAGGGAGCACAGCCCTGGCAACACCTTGATTTTCTGCCCCCAGAAATGGACTGCAGACTTCTGCTTCCAGAGCTGTTAGAAAATAAGCTACCAGTTCTGTGGCAAATGGTTAGAGCAGCCAGGCCCCCTTAGAGAACCACCATGGAACACAACTCAGAACTGACCCCACTGAGTGGCAAAAAACTGGAGCGTCCATCTACCAACTCTTCTTAACTTTCTAAGACACTACCAACTCCTCCTCACTGCCAGCTGCCCACCGCAGGCTCTGAACACACTCAAAGCCAAAGAAGACCCTCGAGCAGACAGACATGGAAGGTAATTGGCTCCACAAGGGGGTTAAGTCAAGGGAACTGGAGCAGGATTTCGGTAGCATCCACTATGGAGGAAATATTGTCAAGCTCTCTCAACTTCCTAGTTCCACGTTTGAAGGCTATGTTAGTTCATACAGATCATTGGTTAGTATGTCTTGGTAAACTACTTTTTGTGTCATGGGGTAATGCTACTCATTATCTGCCACAATGTCCTAACCTTAAAATGATGTTTCTTTTTATGATACTGTTTGGTACAGCAGTTATTCATCCGGAATATCTAGATTCATCTATGTATCTAGAATATCTATTTTCCATTCCTTTATTTTCAAATGTCTCTGTGTCACTGCACTTAACATGCCTCTCTTATAAATACCATATACCAGATTTTTTATTCCAATCTAAGAATCTCTTCTCTTTTGTCACATACAATAATTCACTTCCACTACCTGTGATGACAGTTACCATCATTTTATTATTCTCTATTTACTCCAGTGCTTTTGCTTAATTCTTTATCCTCCTTCTTTTTCTTCCCTCATTAGATTTACCCTAGCTTCCCTCTTTCCTAGAAAAGAAGGTATATACTCTAATTTTATTGTTTACACGGCTACTCTTAAAATTTTAGTGTAAATAAGTATGGGACTTATACTCTAAGTCTCCATCCATCTTTCAAAAAAAAAATTCAAGTGTTCAAATTCTAATCATGCTTTACCTCTTTCCCTTATGATTCTTGTCCAGTATTTTTTTGTACCTTGTTCTTGAAATCTAAAACTGGCTAGGTTCTTTCATTCTCAATGATGTATTTTGACCAGCAGAATTGTTTTCCAACTTTATTGCTCATAATTGCATATTGCTAATAGCTGCATTTCACTCACTGCCTCTGGAGGTCAATATTTTTCTTAACACCTCTTACAGTGAGAGTTTTTCAGTGGGCAACTCTCAGTCTTTGAAAATATATTTGTTTTGTCTTTGCTCTTGAAAAATATTTTTGCTGGTTATATAATTCTAGATTATTTTTTCCTTTTAGCATTTTGAAAAAAATTACCATCTGATCTATATGATGAATGTGATCTATTAGAGAGAAGTATGCATTCAGCCTTGCTTATATGTGATTTATTTTTTTTTCCTTTTAAAATACTTTTTCATCTCTTCAATTCCTACTTTCATCCTGTCCACTCTACTGTCTATTTGGGGAACTCTTTCTAAATGTACCTTCTTTCAGCTTTTATTCATTCTCTCTCCCTTCCTCCCTCCCACTTTTCCTCCCCCTCCAATATACACATTCTGTGTAACTTCCCAGATCTATCTTCTACTTTATCTATTCTCTCTTCAACTAAGTCTAACCTTTTAAATTCATACAATTATTTAATTTAAAAACGATGTTTTCCTGTTTCTATACATATTATTCATTTCTTTTCCAAATCAGCCTGCTTTTTATACTTATTTTATTTTATTTTATTTTTTCAGTGTTCCAAGATTAATTGTTCACTTTTTATACTTCTCATCATTCTACCATCTTTTTCAGTTTTTCGTTGCTTTTGTTCCTTTTTAAAAATATAGAGAGGGCACGGACTGCATGGAGCACTGGGTGTGGTACAAAAACAATGAATACTGTTATGCTGAAAATAAATTTAAAAAAATGATAAAAAAATATATAGTTACTTTATAGACTCTTACAGATTGCTGCATTATCTCAATTCTCCTATTGTCTGCTAACTCCATTGCATAATAAATAATTTCTCAGGATGCCTGGGTGGCTCAGTCAGTTAAGCCGCTGCCTTCTGCTAGGGTCATGATCCCAGGGTCCTGAGATCAAGTCCCGCATTGGGCTCCTTGCTCGGCAGGGAGCCTGCTTCTCTCTCTGCCTCTGCCTGCCACTCTGCCTGCTTGTGCGCTCACTCTCTCTCTCTCTCTCTCTTTCTGTGACAAATAAATAAATAAATAAAATCTAAAACTTATTTCTCTTTGTGCTTTGTACTCTTTCTTTGGTTTTGTTTGTTCTTGTGAATATTCCTTGGTTCTTTGTATAGTGATAATTTCCATTTACTTATGTCAGGTACCGAGTAGATTTTGGGTCTAGGACCAGGTCTTACATTCTCAGTTTCAAGTTCCCATACAATACTGAGACTACAAATTTGGACTCAAAACTATGTATGGCACAGGCTTGGTATTATATTTTTTCAAGGAAGAATTTACTACCCAGTATTTCTACCCTAGCATATGATAATGAATGGAGTCTTTCTAAATTATTTTAAATGGAAAATGTGTCATTTGAAGGCTTCAGCTTTCCTACAGAGGTCTCAGTCTTCATTCTCTGCCTTTCTTCAAGGACCATGTTCTCTGTTCCTGAGCAACCACCAAATTATAAGGTCTATACTCTCTCCATACCTGGGATTCTGAGGTATGAGAAAGGTACTTATGCTTAGGGCTGTGATCTTCCTTTCTTGCTGGCAACTACTTATTTCTATCCCCTTCCTTATAAAATAATTATATATTACATAGATGAAACTGAATATATGAAACACAATCAAATATATATTTCTATATACAATTTCAATGATAGATATATAATTTTGAATATACATATATATTCAAAATTTTATGCTGGAATTTAACAGTGTGTTTGGAGCAGGAGTGGAGCTTATCCTAATCCCATATACCATATTTGCAGAATCTCGCCTCCATCAGGAAAGCAAGCTAGTTTTTGCTACCTATGTAATTTATTAGTCCCTCCAGTAAAAGGCAACATTTTATGATGTTGCAAGTCACTAAAACTGTCACCTCAGTGCCTGAACTTAAGTTCCCCATAAAACACAGCTTAAGCCTCCCTTAAAAAAATTGAAAAATCCAGAACACAGCAGCTGTCTCTACACCTTAAAGAACTGGAGAATCAACAACAAATCAAACCAACTCCCCACATAAGAAGGGAAATAATCAAGATTAGAGCTGAGATCAATGAGGTAGAAACCAGAGATACAGTAGATCGTATCAATGAAACTAGAAGCTGGTTTTTTGAAAGAATCAGTAAGATCGATAAACCATTGGCCACACTAATCCAAAAGAAAAGAGAGAAAGCCTAAATTAATAAAATTATGAATGAAAAGGGAGAGATCACAACTAACACCAAGGAAGTAGAAACAATCATCAGAAGTTATTATCAACAGTTATATTCCAATAAGCTAAGCAACCTAGATGAAATGTAAGCATTTCTGGAAAACTGTAAACTCCCAAAATTGAACCAGGAAGAAATCGACAACGTAAATAGACCGATATCTAGTAACGAGATTGAAGCAGTGATCAAAAACCTCCCAAAAAACAAGAGCCCAGGACCTGATGGATTCCCTGGGGAATTCTACCAAACTTTCAAAGAAGAAATAACACCTATTCTCCTGAAGCTATTTCAAAAAATTGAAGCAGAAGGAAAACTTTCAGAATCTTTCTATGAAGCCAGCATTACCCTGATCCCCAAACCGGGCAAAGACTCTACCAAAAAGGAGAATTTCAGACCAATATCACTCATGAATATGGATGCTAAGATTCTCAACAAGATCCTAGCAAACAGGATCCAACAGCCCATTAAAAAGATTATCCACCATGACCAGGTGGGATTCATTCCTGGGCTACAAGGATGGTTCAACATTCGCAAATCAATCAATGTGATAGAACAAATTAATAAGAGAAGAAAGAAGAACCACATGGTCCTCTCAATTGATGCAGAAAAAGCATTTGACAAAATCCAGCATCCGTTCCTGATTAAAATGCTTCAAAGTATAGGGATAGAGGGAACATTCCTGAACTTCATAAAATCTATCTATGAAAGACCCACAGCAAATATCATCCTCAATGGGAAAAAGCTTGCAGCCTTCCCGTTGAGATCAGGAAC
>PJEN01026036.1:0-15229 GCA_004024605.1 Pteronura brasiliensis | reverse complement strand
TAAGATTTTACTTATTTATTTGACAGACAGAGATCACAAGTAGGCAGAGAGGCAGGCAGAGAGAGAGGGGGAAGCAGGCTCCCCGCCGAGCAGAGAGCCCGATGTGGGGCTCAATCCCAGGACCCTGGGATCATGACCTGAGCCAAAGGCAGAGGCTTAACCCACTGAGCCACCCAGGTGCCCCATGGTGGTTTATTAAAGCACGGGGATGGGACCTGTGGACAGAAAGAGCTGCTGCCCCGGGGTTGTGAGGGGTGGTAGGTTCTGTGCGATGGGGTTGGGAGAAGTAAGGAAAAAGAGGTTTCAATAGAACTTTCATATGCTGAAGAGGACCTACAAGATACCAGATACCAGAGGCCTTGCCATTGTCAAGGTCATTTTTCCCTTCCTAGCAAGGTAGTAACATTAAGATAGTTGGGAGATTCCTAAAGAATGTCACGTATGTCCTACCCAGGAGTGGGGGTGGGGGAAGGTTGCAGGGTGTCAGCTTTTGCTTTATCCTCAGCCAGCCTTCTGTTCCCTCATCAACAGGGACCTTTTCAAGACTTTGAATCCAAGTGTCAGCCTTCACATTCCCAAAACCTCAAGCAGAGAACTGCTTTTCCTGTGCCTCAAGCGATCCTTGAGTTTATAATCGATTTCTCTGACTTGGCACAGACAGTGGAAAACAGGCAGCTGGGTTAACCCTACCCTGCTCAGGCAGGGTATGGTCTCTAAGACCGGGTTGGACAGGGTCCAGAACTTGAGGATCCTCTTTTATCACTGCCCCCTCTAGCTCTCAGGAGACAGCTGTACCGTCATGGAGAGACCACTGGATTTAGACTTGGAAGTTCTGGGTTTGCCTCTGACACCACAACTTACTTGCAAGTCACTTAACCTCTCTAGGCCTTGGTTTCCTGGGTGAAAAAGAAAGTGGGGATAATACTACCTCATCTGGCCATGAAATAATGGATGTAAATACACCCTGTGATTCATCTACAGTTAGACCTGCACTGGGGGTCAGCTGGTTAGTGTGGAAGGCCAGAGGGGCAAGCTTTGGTTTGTGACTCTGGAGGCAGAGGAGCAGTACTGTGGGGAGGGCAGCAAAATAATCCATCCCCTCCTCTCTTACTGGGGCTTCAAGAATCTCCAGGGAGAACTGACATCTATTTGTAAAATCGCTTTGGAGATCAGGGCCAAAGAATTCTCCTTGTTGGTATTACAAAGTTCAGGATGCCATCTTGGTTCCTCTTAAATTAGTAGATAGTGTAATTACTCATTTTTGCCCCCTGTGATTTTACACTGCAAAATTTTGCTTCCTCTAAAAGGAACAAACATCTCTTGTTACTTCAACAAGGCAGCTGGCTTGATTTCTGAAAAACAAAATTAAGGGAAAAGGAAGATAGGCGAAATTGAGGAACCACGTCGGAATATCAAGAGACTAACGTACAAGGATGGGATTAAAGAGCCACCTTCCAATTTCAGTCCTTCCACAAACTCTACCAGGAGTAATTTCCTCAGGGAGCCATTTATTTATTCACCCAATTATTGGGCAAACATCCATCGGCTTCTCTGGTGTGCTCAGGGTTGGGATGGGCTCTCTGGGGGTGACAATGTTTCAGGCTCTGGGACTCACCTTGCTCAGGTCTAATATTCCAAGGCTCCATGGCTGCTCTTGTAGTCCAGCAGCAGGAGAAGAAGCAGGCAGATCCACTGTGTGGCTTCTCTTGAGGATTGAAGTCCTTAGCTTCCAAAACCATCTCCTGGCCCTTTCTTCAACATCTCAGCCCCAAGTGGTTCAGTGTCACCCCTGTGTGCTCTCAGGCTTGCCTCAGGACAATGAGGAAATGAACCTGAATCAGTACATGTTCTGCCTCCAGAGAACAGCCCTACCAGAGGTTCAGGCCACCTAGGGACTTTTTCTTTCTACTGAAAATGGTGGCATCTCCCTGCCAGAGTGAGGCCAAGCTTCTGGCAGGGGAGATGTTATTTAGCTTTGGACAGTGTTGAATCCTTCTTTCTCCCCTATTTGTGGATGTCCCTTTTATTTTTTGTGGCAATATATTAATTTTGGATCTTTTGTTGATATACCAAGGGAGCTGCTTCCTAGGAAGGGAGATAGAGTTTGCCACTGTGCCTCTCTTCCATGGGATGGGAGCCCATAATTGTAGCACAGAATTTACTAGAAAATCCATTGGATTTAATTTTTAGTAGCTCTTAAGTGCCTACCGCTGTACGCTGCCCATATCAAGCATCCTGTAAATGTTGATGCTGGGAAGATGGAATAAGTGGAGCGGGCAATGAAAATTAAATGGGAGAAAGCAGAGTTAAAGCATGAAAAAAAGTTTAATGGAGTATTATAGAATTATCTACTGAAAGGACAAAGTAGAACAAACTAAAAATAAAAGAGAATATAACAGCTTGGGTGAGAGGAATATAGAGGTAGGGACAAGCTGGAGAAGTAATTAGGACAATTACTTCCATGCAGTGGTTCTCAATCTTGGCCACACATTGGGATCACCAGGGGCGGTTTAAAGAATACTGAAGCCAAGGTGCTACCCCCAGAGAGTCTGATTTAATTGATCTGGGGTGGGGTCTGGGCATCAGGATTTTGAAAATCTCCCTAGGCAATTCTGACGTGCAGCCAGGTTTGAAAACCATTGTGTAAGAATCATTTAGTCAAAGAATAAGCCTTGTAGTGCAGTCAAGGCTTATTAAAATGTGGTCTTGAGGAGACAAGGCAAAGCCTGTGACCAAGGGGGTCTGCCAGTCTTCTTGCCCTTTCTCCAGGATCAGCACAGACCCTCAATAGCTCTCTTCCTTGGTGATCGCTTGCCACCGGCTTCCTATGAATCAGAGGCCATGAGGACCTGCTTACATTAGCAACAGCCATCTCCCTACTTTCCTGATGGTGCTACAGCAGTGCTGGGCACTTACTGGGTTCTTAGTAAATCTTTGCTAGGGACTATGTTCCTTGTCCTTCCAGGTCATATGCTGACTGAAATGGGTTAAGTCTGTGGTTCTTGTTCCTCCTCTTAATCCCACCTTGACTTTTGAGATCCAAATTCTGCTCCACCCAGCTTCCTTCTGTGAGGCAGAATTCAGCCAGGGGACCCCACTCACTGTGATTCTTTACACTGGACAACAAATCACTGTGTGTGTGTGTGTGTGTGTGTGTGTGTGAGAGAGAGAGAGAGAGAGAGAGAGAGAGATGGAATGCAGCCTGGAGCACACCAGACCCAGAATGTAATGGGTTTTTGCTGTATTCCAACTTTGTGTTCTCTTTTCCTTCCCTCCCACCCTCCCTTCCTTGTTTTTGCCCTGAATTTCCTAGGCTCACAGCAGACCATAGTTATCCAAGGAGCCCTGCCTTTAAGAGTGAAAATATGTCCAGTGTCCTGAAGTGGCCACCTGTGTTTGGAAGGGGTGAATTACCTTCTGCTTTCCTGGAATTGCTGATTTCACAGCAAAGATTTGCTGCCACACAGAGAGAGCCATGGGCAGAATGTAAAGTTATTGCTGCTTCTGGAAATCCTCTTTGAAATCCCCTGCTTGTTGGAAGAACTGGGTGTAGGTGGGGGGGTGGGTCTGGTGGTCTTCAGGTAGAACATGGAGAGGCCAGAACAGAGATTTTCATGCTGAAAAGAGACTAATCTTATGCCTTTGTTGGTAGAAGTCTCTTTATTAAAAAAAAAAACAAAAACAAAAAACAAAACAAAACACAAAAAAACAAAATGAAACAATGATAATTTTGTCCTTCCGTTCAACAATCGCCCAAAAGAGAGGAAAAAGGGGAAAAAACCTAGATTGGGAGTAGATAGGCTTTTAGTTTAAAAGGGGCTAAATTGAAGCCCCTTCTCCATTTTACTATTTCTCTGAACATTAGAAAAAGCACTCTCTGCTTTTCTTCTCTGAAATGGAGAAAAATGTTTTGCTCACGGTTCTTGGTTGGGAGTAGGGCTGGGGGACAGGGCAAGGATAGGGAGAAGATAAATGCTTTTTTTATTCCTTTGGTGATAGAAGCTTATGAAAAAGTAGAATGTAGTTATTTTAGTGTTTACAGGGGGCTTAAACTCTGTGTTTCTGGAGCAATACAGTTGTGGAATTAAGATATTATCATACAGATTGTGTATCTGCCAACCTGCCAGTTGTCCCCTAGAACATAACTGGGCTCTCCCAGAACCCTAGAGAAATTCTCTGCTTGATCTTCCATAGGGAAGGAAATAAAGCCCCTTGCCCTTCAGTGAAAGGGAGAGGAGGGAAGTGAGATTCCCTATTATATCTCCAGTGGGAGAGAGTGAGATGACTCCATCCTCTGGGTTGGGTTTTGTTGCCAGAGGAAGACAAATGACAAGATGGGGGAGGCATCACTTTCTTTTCCTTGGGAGAGGCATGTGGTGGGTTCAGGTGCCCAATAGTTTGGTCCTCCGTGCCACTGGCTTCCACAGCCCCCAGTAGCAACTGGCATCCTCCATGGTCTTGTAGTTGGACATCTGGCCCAGACACCATTCCAAAGTCACCTCCCAGTTCTTGGGCTCTGAGCTAACACAATTACTACTTTGCTTAGTTTTATCACAGGTTGGGAGGAAAAAAAAGAAATGAGCCTGAAAGAATGGCTAGAACATGGCCCCTGCTCTAAAGAGACAGAGCTCACTGAGGAAACAATGGATGAGAAATGTGGTTCCATTTTCCGGTGCTCTGGGGAAGGCAGCTGTGTGGATACAAAGAAGTGGTCACTAGGTGGCTTTGGGGGCTAGCATAAGAGACTTAACCAATGAAGCAGAAAAATTAGTATTTGAGTGGGTGGGTGTTGGTATAGCAGCTTGGGTCCCCATAGCCCTGTGCCCCATCATGTCCCAGGATCCCAGCCCACTCTGCACATGCCACTGCCCCGTTGCCACACCCCAAGCCCCCCTTACTTTCTGATTGGTTATTGGTGGCTTGTGGTGAATCTTTGGTGGAAAGTGGAGATGGGTAGAGGGGCAAAGGCGGAGGTAAGTACAATATTGTTGATCACACTCATCTGGCTCATCACAGTTCCGGGTGGTTGTTTATGATCACTGCGGCTCTGTTGGGGGCGGACAGTTTGGAATGAGGGTGCTAGTACACACAAGCATGGACGTGACATGGGTAAGTGCGGTGGACATGGGGCTGCGTGATGAATGCTCAGTATGAATGAAAGATAAGATTGTGGAGTAGCAAAACAGGTTCTCTGGCTGGCAAGGCTTTAACTGGCAAGCAGTCTGAGAGTTTGCCCATGGGCATGATGGAGCAGCGACTGTGTGAACTTGCGAAGTTACCAAAGGAGGGCACAGCGGGGCTGCTCCGCATGACAAATGACCTGCATCTATCAAATGGCTCTAACATTATAAGGGACATCACGGTAGCTAAAGAGCGCACGGTATCAGTCTAAACCGACAGCAGTGTCCAGGCTGTGGTGAGAAATCGGGGACGTAGGATAACCGAAGATGCATGGGGAATGGCACATGCCAAGAAGACAGACTTGAAGCGCACCAGGAAAGAGGATTTTTGCAAGACTCAGCTGATAATGATCTCTTGCTGTCAGAATACTTTATTTTTAAAAGTACCAGCTCAAGTTCTGGATTGGTAACCCAGACACTGAGCAGAGGGTCACAGCTGCAGCATGCCAGGGAGGGAGCTGCTGCCTCTACTCCCAATCTGCTGTGTTTGTCTTGACTCCTAGTGCAGCCAGGGACCCAGCAGGACAGCACCCCAAACTCCCGTGGAAATCCTGAAGCCACGTCACCCCTTGTTAGTAAATATGTGTCTGTCCAGGGAAGGACCTCTTGTTAATAAGTATGTGTTTATCCAGATAAGTGTGATGGGGAAGGGATACTCCCAGAAAAAAGAAGACTGTCTAAAATGCTATGGCAAGGGGTGCCTAGGTAGCTTAGGTTAAGCCTCTGCCTTCAGCTCAGGTCATGGTCTCAGGGTCCTGGGATTGAGGCCCGCATGGGGCTGTCTGCTCAGCAGGGAGCCTGCTTCCCCCCCTCTCTCTCTACCAGCCTCTCTGTCTATTTGTGATCTCTGTCTGTCAAATAAATAAATAAACTCTTAAAAAAAATAAGTAAAATGCTACGAAAAAAAAAAAAGGAAAAAAGCAAGCTGCGGCCATTGAAAAGCATTTATTTTTGCAGAAAAGATGTAATCCAGACAATTTTCTTCTTATTTTGAGAGACTGAATTCTAAGTTTCAAGCGTGTGAAGTTCACAGGCAAACTTTTCTTTAGGACAGCCAAGACAAGAACAAGCAGCCTCTCTGTACACCCACAAAGGAGCTGTGCCACCAGGACTGAGTCCTGTAATCAGGGCTGCCCTGTGTGGCCATTGGGGACCCCCTCTCACTTGTGCCAATCATCGAGTACAAAAAGGATCTTGGCTTTTCTCTAGACAATGCTCAGCTTCCATTGGTCCTCTGTTCTTCTAAGGTGTATAAAATCGAGCTGCTTTCAAATGGTGGAAGGGGCCTTGGGAGAGGCTTGATAAAAACAGGATCAAAACTCAGATGAAGCTTCAGAGGGGCAGGTCCTGCGTGTTATTGTTAGAGCTGCTGCGGAGACACCTTGCTGCAATGCAGGGGATCTTCTTCTCTCTCTCTGTCTTTTTTTTTTTTTTTTTTTTAGAGGTGGGGACAGACGGAGAGGGAGAGAGAGAATCTTAAGCAATCTCCACACTCAGCACAGAGCCAGACATGGGACTTGATCTCACAACCCTGTGGTCATGACCTGGCCAAAATCAAGCCAGATGCTTAACTGACTGAGCCACCCAGGTGGCTGGATGCGGGGCGTGGGGTGGGGGGCGGGGAGGAGTGTCTTTGTGACCTCCTCTTTGGGTCTGATGTCTAAATTGAGGAGTCAGCGTTATGTGGTTGAATCTGCTCTGGTTGGGCGGGAGAGTTTGGGGCAAGCTCTTGCTGTTTTCTTTTACCTTTTCATTTTAAAGTAAGGAGTGCATTCAAGTGGGGACTGTTGTGAAGAGTTAGTCATCCATGGCTGCAAGATGCCAACATTGCCAGATGGGGTGCGGGATTGCAAGCAATTTATAAAACCTTTGCGGCCATTTCTGCGACCACAAGGGATGATACTGGCTCGATTTAGCGTTTTTGAATTTAAGTATTCCTCTCATGCCAATGTATGGAGCTGTATTCTCTCATCTGAGGTTGTTCATTAGGAAATACAGAAGGGTGAGGCATTATTTCTTGAAATAAAATATTCCCTTTCATTACGTCTGTGTCTCAGTGATCCCTAAAGCAGAAACTCAGTTCAAACATTAAATTTAATAATCAGATATTAAACACTTACTATGTGACACGCTCTGGAAACTGAACATGAAACAGACCCAGGATCCCTGCCCTCGAGGAGTTTATAAATTAGGAGGAGTGTAAAGGAAGTATCCAAACAATCCTGGAAGAAGAAAGAGCATGTGAAATGAGTCAAGAGAGGTAAGTGCTAAGGTTCCGACTGGGGGAGGTTATATCCTCAGAGGGGAGTTCTGCAATGGAGATATGAATCTGGGAGTCAGGAGCACATACGTGGAGTTTAACGCGGTGAGGGTGAATGAGATCATCATGGGTGGGGGGGTGGACAGAAGGCAAGAGGGACCCAAGCAAGGGCCCTGGGTCCTCTGTGTTCAGAAGCTAGCTGGGGGAGGAGGAGCCAGCCAAGGAGAGCAGGAGGGAGAGGCCAGTGATGCAGAAGAAAATCAGCGAGGTGTGGCAATTCAGAAGCTATGCACAGGAGGCATTGCAAGAGGAAAGGGTGGACACCTGTGTTGTCCACTGCAGAGAGGGTTTCTGATCATTGGCTGTGTATGCCCGTGTGTGTTTTAGGTTTGTCTCCTCTTAAACTGGTCAATCCATGAGGGCAGGGCCTGTGTTTATTTTATTTTATTATTTTATTTTATTTTATTTTATTTTATTTTATTTTAAGATTTCGTTTATTTGACAGAGAGCACAAGTAGGCAGAGAGGCACGCAGAGAGAGAGGGGGAAGCAGACTCCCTGCTGAGCAGAGAACAGGATTCGGGGCTCCATCCCAGGATCCTGGGATCATGACCTGAGCCGAAGGCAGAGGCTTTAACCCGCTGAACCACCCAGGCGCCCAGCCTGTGTTTATTTTGTTCACACTATGTACTCAGTGTTTGGCAGGGTACTTGGCATGGAGAAGGACTCAAGATGTGTCCGTTGCATAAAGGAAGGAAGACGTCAAAGCCAGTCTGCAGTAATTATACTTAGCTCAGTAGGCAAAGGTAGTATCCGAATGAGCATTTTCGGATTTCTAACACAGAGTTTGACCTTAGCAGGAAATGAAAGCCTTATTCTGGGGGCCCGCACAGACGTGTTGGCCTTGTGCATAACCCCTCTCAACATCATTAGGTGTCCTTCAATCTGGCCACACAAATGAAGAAACAAGAATCCATCTGAGTGGTTTGCCCATAATCGTTTAGGGCAGTGTTAGTGACTAGAATCTCATGAGCAATTAATGATTATGCTATTTTGGACAGAAATCTGTGATCCCAGTCTTGGGTTAAGTAGGTATCTTTACAGCAGGCATTGTCAGAACATTTAATCTGATAATAAAAAATTGTGAATAGTAAGAGAGGGCAATTAATATAGAGCATTTCCCCAACTTATTTGACCATGGAATCCTTTTTAATTGCTTCACAACTGTTAACGTCTCAAGGGACAGTAATATTCTGAAGAACCATTTTGGCAAATGTTGCCCTAGGGCTTTACGACAATTCTAAGAGGAAAAAAACCATATCACATTTCTTTTTAGTTGACAGAGGGAGAGATTCCCTATATTGGATACAAGTTATGTGGGTGAGGTCAAAAGGAATGGTAGGTTGATTACTGTTGTGAAGCAATTGATTCCCTCTTCCATGTGAGATTACCATTTCCTGCCTGTTGCTGGTCTTGCATTAACTTCTGTGGAAAGGGTGTGAATCCCTGCCCTGCTGATATTGGTCTTGGCCATGGAAGGGCTTTGGGTGACGAATGTGAGTGGACATGATGACGATGCTGATTGAACAGAAGCTTTAAGGAGCATCTGGGGTTTCTGCCAGCAGCTCTCTTGTTCTTTTTCCTCTGCCAGGAGAACAGTGTGTCCCATACAGTGGATTATCTTTGAGCCTGGATTCTACAATGGGAAGACACTGGGAGCAGAGCTTAGCAGACACCTCATAGCCACTGACTTGTAGTAAAAGCAGGAGCAAACAGTAAATGTTCACAGTTTAAGCTACTGAAATATTGATGCTGTTTGTTACCACAACAGAGTTGACTAATACAAAGAGGAAAATATGCAAGGCTGTTATAAATGTGACAGCCCTTTCTTTCCAGAGTTTCTAGAAGAGAGACAACTCCGGAGGCGAAGCAGAAAAGAGGTCTGTTGATAGCTAAAATTTTTCTACTTTACAGAAGAAAAGTTATGCTCTTGTTCTGACTAAAACCAACCCTATGAATTGAAACAACTCAGTCAACCAAGATCAAGATTTATAGATGTATATCTGAGAAGAAATCTCGATATTTCAAACTGAATGAAATCAAAGAGCACACAGAAGTGGACATTCATGGCCAGTCCTGCTAGCATTATTTGCTCCCTGTAGAGCACATTACTTTCTTAATAGCCTCTCTAGATTTCCTAACAGTTGTCATCAGTGGGATGAGGAGGCAGCCAGTTGCCCAAAAGCAAATTCTGGGAAATCCCAGGTTTGAGAGGGCTCTTTATTAAGAACAAAAAGTTAAAGGGAGTGATCATTATCCAAGGAAACAATGGTCCTCTCTCCCTCTCCCTTCCTCTTTGCTTACTTCTTATCTTCTCAACCCATACCACCACCCTTGAGCTGTCTGTTTTGTGATGTGTACAGTGGCAGCATTTTGAAAATCTCTAGGCTTTCCTAGGGAGAGAATTTGCTACGTCTGTGGTTAAGGAGTCCTGTGACATTAGCTTCCTCACAAAGAGGCTGATTGTGCCTAGCCCAAGTTCAGTATTTTTCCATCAGTTTGTTTATTTCCTTACTTAAATTGAGAGCATAGTTGATGAAGAGCTATGTGCGTGCGTGTGTGTGTGTGTGTGTGTGTGTGTGTGTAACGGTTGAGAATGCTCGTCTTCCTTACTGAATCATCTTAAAAATTCTCCAAGTGTGCATTACCTCAGGGAAGCAAGTGTTTTCTCTGTGATGAGCTCCTGTCACCTCCTCTGAGAAGCCTTCCCCAGCTTCCAGCCATCATTGTCTTCTATGTTTCACAGGTGTTTGCTCCTTCTTCCATTAATAAGTCTCTGTTTGCATGTCTGTTTCTCCCACTGGAAAGAGCACCTTGAGGACAGGAATTGAGCTTTGGTGGTTTGTGTAACTCAGCATATGGCATAGCACCAGGAATATTATATGTGCTCAGTACATATTTGAGGGATGAGGCTATGCATCCCCATAATTACAGACTTGCATATTTTAATAATATAGCTACTGAAAACATCCACACAAAATCCAAAACACCAAAAGGGCTCATCATAAGCCCAGTCACAGAGAAAATAACAATCATGGCGGCTCCTCTGATTTCCTCATAGCTGGCCAGTCTCTCTGGGTGGCTTTTGCTTACCTGTTCCAAATCCCCATGTGGTAACTGGCTCAAAAATATGCAGGACCCTTTGACCTCTCAGTTGTCCTGTGTGCCCCAAAATGGGTTCCTTAGGATGTTAGACCACTAGAGAATGGGTAGAAATCCTTGGTCTCTGAGAATGGTTGGCCTCTAACTCAGAGTGACTCTGGGGTCTCCAAGACCACTGAAAAGTGAGAATGTGGTAAGTGCTGGACCTTACTGCAGCCGAGAGTCAGTGAGGAGCACCAAATTTTGGGAAATCTTAAGGTCCCGGAGTCACTCATTTATTCATACAAATGCATTTATGTAATTTGTCAGGTTCAACGATAAGCAAAGGCAGATATAGTCCCCGATCTCTCAGAGCTTACAAACTAGAAAAATAGACATTAATCAAATTAATGAAATTATTACAAACTGATATATGAAAGCATATTTTCTTTTTCTTTTTTTTTTTTTTTTTATTCTTTGCCCCACCTCCCCTCCACCCCCACAGGCAGATTTTAAAAACCTCAAACAAACATCTGAACTTGCTGGGAGATCTCAAGACATCTCTGAGGAATTGATGTGTAAACTTTGATTCAAAGGTGAATAGAAGTTAAACAGGTGATGAAGAGATAGGAGAAGTGTTCCACAAGGAGCGAGTAATATAATGTGCAAAAGTGGGAGGGCACCTGTGCATTTCAGCAACTGGAAGAAGGTGTGTTTGACAGGGGCATGGAAATGAAGGAGGAGGGTAAGAAGTATTGGTGGTATAGGTGAGAAAAGGGGTCAGACTGTGCAGGGTTGTGGAGGCCACTTTGGGGATTTTGTATGGCCTTTTGCCTGTAAGCAATGGGAAATCACTGAAGGGTTTTGAAGTGGGGTATAACATAATATTTGTATGTTGAAAAAAAATCACTCTGGTTGCTGTGGGGAGGACATACTTGAAGGTCCCAGAGGCCAGCTAACTCATTCGAAAGACTAATGAAATATTTCAAAGGAGAAAATGGAAGTTTGGACCAAGAGTGTTGGCAGCAGAAGATGGAGAGTGGAGGCTGGTTTGGAGATGGCGATGTTATACACTGAGATGGGCAACCTCAGGAAAGGACCATATTTGGAAGGAAGATTTTGATGTTAAGTCTTGGAGTTAAGTTGAAGTGACTTTGAGACATCTAAGTGGATACACTGAACAGTCATTGAACACATAGGTATTCATGCATTCACTCATATTTATTGATTCCCTACCACATGAGAGTCAGTATTGAGAATTGTGTGGAACAGAAAAATATACTGTGCTTGGAATCTCCTCTTGAGGACCTAAAGCTTATAAGACAGCCATGAGGAATCGTTAAAACTATTGGGTATAGAGAAATGAGGGCTTGGGAGGTTAGATATGATACTTGTCTTTAAATATTTGAAAATATAAAGGTAGGGACTTAGTCAGTGTTGTTTCAGAAGGCACAACAAATACCAACATAGAAAGTTATAAGGAAACATCTCCGTGATTTATTTATTTTATAATTGGAAGTTTGGACCTCTTTATGTCCTTTATCTATTTCTCGCATTCCCCTAGTCACCTCCCCTTCTCTGATGGTGACCACATTTACTATGCTGAGCACTGAGTAATGTATAGAATTGTGAAATCAGTATGTTCTATACCAGAGACTAACATAATGTTTTATGTTAATTATACTTAAAAAAAGTTATAGGAAAGCAGACCTCAATTTCATATGAGATGATTTTTTAAAATAAGAACTGTCATTGAAAATATTTTGAGTTTGGATGATCATTTATTCAATTATTTTTTAATGAACATAAAAATTGAATGGAAGGATTCCTATTTGGCCTTTAAGATCCCTTCTGGCTTTCACATTCAATGGCTCTAATTTTCTGTTTAAAGCCTTAATTGTTCAGAATGAAGGTCACAACTTGGATTTCCTTGAGCCCATTTCCTTAGTTGGACCCTATCTGTATGTTCCCTGGGCACTTTCAAGGTGCTGTAAAGAACAACTTCTTCAAGGTTGTGACCCCTTCAGAAAAATACAATGTGTGGTAGGAATCACATTCCCTTCCTCTGCTGGCTGTGGCCTCCTGTAACACAGAGGAAGAGGTATACCCCGATTCCCTTCTTTTCTCTTGCCAGTTACTCCATACCATGATTCCCTGGTGCTGGGTGACCTGTTCATACATGTAGCTAGTTGATGGCATTGTTTCTAGACACAAGCTATCACCTTCTTGCTGCCTTTGAGCAATCATATCTTCCACTGTTAGTCACAGGGCATGCCTAAGGACTCCTTTGCTAGGAAGCCTGGTAGAAGTACCATGCTTATTACCACCCCCCTGACAGTTGAACTTAAAGACCTTTTACAGCCTAGACAGACACTCTTTGGGATTTCTCTTCACTTCTCTGAACTCTTTCAAGTGAGCAATTTTTATGATGAATAAGAATCACAGAAAGCAGGATAATGGGGACAACAATAATACGGTGTCAATCAGCAATCAGTTAGCTTTACCAGTGCAGTGGGGAAGAACATGGACAATATAAAAATATCACCTGACTTTCCCATCATTCACTTGGCATTGGAATTTCTGCAGAAACACTTGGTCAGTGTTTATATTAAGCTAGGGCCTTTGGTGGCCCTATCCCCACCTCAGTCTGGAGTCCCAGGTAATATATAAAAGATTTTCTCAATTACATGCTAGTACTCTCAGGTTGTTTCTCCAGGTCTCTAATCTTAATTTATGTCTGGTTTCCTTTTTCACTGTTTTGTGCTCAGACTCTTTCAGATCTTTTTTGGGAAGTCTGCTTGTTTTCTCCCAAGATGTCCTTCTTCCTTCACTCTAGGCTGTTTTTCATGCTCACCCCATGCCTGTCTCAGGTTCTGAGATGCCCCACCCCAATGTGAATCAGAACTTCATGTTCTCATCTGTCCTGAAGGAGGAATGGACAATTAGAGACACATGCACTCACTCTTGTCCCTTTTCTTCCCAATCAGACTTAATTAGACCCTAATGATTCATGTTCTTTTTTTCTGGTTTGATCTTGAGTTGGAGGTCTGTGGCACAAGGTTCTGGGTTACAGTGGATAATCTATGACGGTCACGTGGTGTGGTAAAAAGTACATTGGCTCTATAAATATTAATTGATTTCCTAATCTGCTTGTGGATGAATGAGAAATGATCATACCTGGAATTTATGTAATGCCTTCTTCCAAGGAGCGTACAAGGACATGATAGCACCTCAATGACTCAATGAGAATATTTATTATATTGGTAACATGAATAATCTGTAACCTGATTTGGGGATGACTGATTGCTTGTTGTGAGTCCCACACCTGGTTGCACATCAGCATTCCTGTAGGAGCTTCTTACAAATATGGAATTTTTGGGGTGGGATTTGGGAAAAACAGATTTATATTTCTCCATCTCTATGAAAATTTTCAATAATGATGGCTTTGCTAGACTGGTGCTTCTCAAACTTTAATATGCATATAACTCACCCAGGGAATCTTGTTAAAATGCAGATTCTGATTCACTAGGTCCAGGGTGGTGCATAAGATTCTGCATTGTGACGCAATTCCAAGTGATGCTGGTGCTGTCTATCTGGAGACCACACTTGAAATAGGAAAATCTTAGACTGAAGAGGACTGGGGAGGGAGGTTGAATTACGTGGGAAACCAGAGGTCCATGCCTGCACCAATTTAATCAGAATCTCTGGAGATGTGTTCCAGACATTGGTATTTTTTTATTTTTTATTTTTTATTTTTATTTTATTTTTATTTATTTTTCTTTTATTAAGATTTTATTTATTTATTTATTTATTTTTATAAACATATAATATATTTTTATCCCCAGGCGTACAGGTCTGTGAATCGCCAGGTTTACACACTTCACAGCACTCACCATAGCACATACCCTCCCCAATGTCCATAACCCCACACCCCCTCACCAAACCCCCTCCCCCCCATCAACCCTCAGTTTGTTTTGTGAGATTAAGAGTCACTTATGGTTTGTCTCCCTCCCAATCCCATCTTGTTTCATTTACTCTTCTCCTACCCCCTTAACCCCCAATGTTGCATCTCCTCTCCCTCATATCAGGGAGATCATATGATAGTTGTCTTTCTCCGATTGACTTATTTCGCTAAGCATGATACCCTCTAGTTCCATCCACGTTGTCGCAAATGGCAAGATTTCATTTCTTTTGATGGCTGCATAGTATTCCATTTTGTATATATACCACATCTTCTTTATCCATTCATCTGTCGATGGACATCTAGGTTCTTTCCATAGTTTGGCTATTGTAGACATTGCTGCTATAAACATTCGGGTGCACGTGCCCCTTCAGATCACTCCGTTTGTATCTTTAGGGTAAATACCGAGTAGTGCAATTGCTGGGTCATAGGGTAGTTCTATTTTCAACATTTTGAGGAACCTCCATGCTGTTTTCCAGAGTGGTTTCCCCAGCTTGCATTCCCACCAACAGTGTAGGAGGGTTCCCCTTTCTCTGCATCCTCGCCAGCATCTGTCATTTCCTGACTTGTTAATTTTAGCCATTCTGACTGGTGTGAGGTGGTATCTCATTGTGGTTTTGATTTGTATTTCCCTGATGCCGAGTGATATGGAGCACTTTTTCATGTGTCTGTTGGCCATCTGGATGTC
>PJEN01026035.1:0-15237 GCA_004024605.1 Pteronura brasiliensis | reverse complement strand
TAAGCGGCTGCCTTCGGCTCAGGTCATGATCCCAGCGTCCTGGGATCGAGTCCCACATCGGGCTCCTTGCTCGTCGGGGAGCCTGCTTCTCCCTCTGCCTCTGCCTGCCATTCTGTCTGCCTGTGCTCTCTCTCTCTCCGACAAATAAATAAATAAAATCTTTAAAAAAAAAAAAGTAATAAAGCTGAGGGCTTTTCAAGCTCCAGGGAATGCCTTGTTTACATACTCTCAGGACCTCACCTCTAAATATATCCTTGAACGAAAAATGCTCTGTTCAGAACTAGGACCTAGGAGAATTGGCGTTTGTACCTTGAATGAAGAAAGGCAGAACGGCTGGGGGTGGAGTCAGACTCCTAGGGATACTCTTGTGCAGGCCCTGGGAGGCATTACTTAGGAGCCAACCCACAACGGGTGCTGTCCTTAGAGACTGATCTGCAGGCTGTAGAAATCATTGCCTCCCCCACTTGATCCTCCATTCCTTCACCAGTGACCCTGCAGCTCAGTTCCTGCCTCCTCTCTGTCCTCAGGTGAGAGTGGACAAGTTGTTGATGGGTCTCAGTCTGGAATCTTCAGTACCATTTGGGAGGTGGGAGGTGGTCATGGCATTGGGAAAGGTAAATTTGGTCATTTACTTTCTTGCACATCAATGTTGTTCCTTGCTAGACTCCCAGAGACAACAATTGTATTCCCATTCTTCTCCAGAATCCCAGCTCCAAAATGCTTTTCATCAGGGATGGGGCTCCTTCCAGAGAGATCACAGAGGCTGTGCCTCTTGCTACTGAAAAGCAACTGCCTGAGTTTCCCTTTCTTTCCTGTTTTAGCCCTTCAGTCTTCATTGTTTCTCTCTGCTTGCATGTGTTCTACCATGACCCATTGAACAGACAGGGGCTGGAGGGAAAACAGGACTCTTGCTTTGTGGAACCCCATGAAGAACTCCTTGCTTTTGAGTGTTCTCTGGTTCTGGGAGATGTGAAGGAATCGGGACTGCATGGTACACTGTTCTAGGAAGCCTGGCTCTGCTAGCCAACCCCCTGGTGAATTACAACAGACAGCAGAGCGTGGGTCCCATTACAATCAATGTTTGCCTTCTAGTCCCAAAGAAGATACTAGCCCCCACTGCTGGTGCCCACACACACACCCCATATCCTTCACATCCAACTCAGGCATGGTGGGTTCCCAAGACACCCAGCCTTGGTCAGTATCCAATTGGCTCAGTACCTACTTTGACATATTTTGTTATTGTGAAAGATTTTCTGGCCTTGAGGGTACACGTATAAGAATATGAAATACTCCAGTGAGTATATCTGTGGTGTGTGGATTTCTGTGTACTTATATAAGATACTATGAAGCTGAGAGCGAATAGGTATATGCAGCATGTGGCATGTGTCTATGACAAAGAATAATGCCATGCATGCAATTGTGTGTGTGTGAGACATGGTCACGAGGAAAGTCCATAGTAGTTACAAAGTTATTAGGGCCTTGAGAATAAAAGATTATTGCCTGTCCCTTTGCTTTGGGGACAGCCAGACTTACAGATCTCTTCATGTCTTTCTTCCTTCTTCTACTTTTTCTCCACATCTCTAGATTCCCTCCAAGTTCAGTTTCCATTCCCTGATTTCTTCTAATTTATACTCTCTTTATTGTATTTTCCCACTCTGATTTTTCTTCCTCATTTTTTCTCTGAATTAGATAAAGATACGTCATTGCTTGATTAATTAGTAAACTTGACAAAATCATATGAAATCTTTAGAATGTGAAAGAACCTTTATCCCTGGCCTTCTTTGGAATATAAATGATACTACATTTCATCTTATTTACCTCCTTTTTCACAGATGTTTATTATTCTCCTGTTTGGCAGTCTTCCCAGTCAACATATACACATACATATGTAAATGTACAAATCCTACATTTAAGGAATAGAGAGATAGTCATTTTTTAAATATGATGTGCAGTCTCTCCCTGGATGTTAAGTTTTTGTTGTGCATTAAGAGTTTATCAGTGAGGGTGCCTGGGTGGCTCAGTGGGTTAAGCCTCTGCCTTTGGCTCAGGTCATGATCTCCAGGTCTTGGGATCAAGCCCAGCATCTGTTTAGGGCTCTCTGCTCTGCAGGGAGCCTGCTTCCCCCTCTCTTTCTGCCTGCCTCTCTGCCTACTTATGATCTCTCACTCTCTCTCTCTGTCAAATAAATAGGTAAAATATTTTTTTTAAAAAAAGAGTTTATCAATGACTGTGGACACTGAGAAACAAACTGAAGGTTTTGGAGGGGTGGGGCATGGGGGTTAGGTGAGCCTGGTGGTGGGTATTAAGGAGGGCACATATTGCATGGAGCACTGGGTGTGGTGCATAAGCAGTGAATCTTGGAACATTGAAAAAATAAAATAATTTGAAATAAAAAGCATTTATCAATGAGATAAGGGTATTATTTAATGGACTCATCTCTAGAGAGAAAGATACACAACAATGCATACACACACACACACACACACACACACACCCGATCTGTATGAGTCATACCCATTCATGTTATTTCACAACCCTCTTTTGAAACTCAACAGTGTGATCAGCATCTTTCTACAGAAAATATGGATCTACTTCCATTTAATGGCTTAAGGTTAGTGCATCATGATCACAGAAGCCATTTCTTGAAATGGAGCTGTCAACATTTGCGAACTACTTTCCATTAAGTTCTTAATTTAATCTTTACATCCATACTATGAATTTGTGGTTTATATCTATTTCACACAAGGAAACTGAGACATAAAGGAACTGAATCATAGGCAAAGGCCACAGAGCTAAGAAATAAGAGGAAAGGATTCAATCCATGCTGTATGATTCACACATCTCTACTCTTACCCTTTTCTCTATGTAGTATAGATTATATTATATGGAAAACAATAAGGTGTTTAACACATCACCTATTGTTAGGCTGTAAGCTGTTTTATTTTGGAAACAATCCTATATGTGGATATCCTTTGAAACAAAGTTTTATGCCTACCCGTAATTATTTCCAAAAGTAAAGTCCTAAAAATAGCTTTATTCAGGAAAAAAAAAAGCAAACCCATTTTGTGACTTTATATTTTTGATCACGTTCCAGGGAGATTTTATAAATGTTACATGCCTACATTTTTCATATCTGTTTGCCCCATTCTCAAAAATACAGTTGGACATTTCAATCTATTTCAACTTTGCTAATCTAATGGGAGAGAAACATTACCTACTATTTTATTTTCTGTTTCTCTAAGTGAGTGTGAATATTCTTTACACAGGTTTTGGGCATTTGCATTTCTTCTCTGAATTGCCTATATAATGTCCTCTTTGCATCATTTTCACTGGTATTCTTTTTACTCTTTTTAAATGCTCTTTTATGTCCTAGTTTTCTATTTGTTGTTTATATATTTAAATGTATCTGTTCTTGTGGTTTGATTTGTAAATTCCTGTTGATTAGTCATATTGAGCATCTTTTTATGTGTCTGTTGGCCATCTGTCTTCTTTGGAGAACTGTCTGTTCAGGTTTTCCACCCATTTTTTTAATTGGATACATTGGGTTTACAGTGTTGAGTTGTATACATTCGTCATATATTTAGATACTTACCCTTTATTGGCTATGTCATTTGTAGGTTGTCTTTAGTGTTGCTGTTTCCTTTGCTGTGCAGAAGGCTTTTATTTTGAAGTAGTCCCAATAGTTTATTTTTGCTTCTGTTTCCCTTGCCTCTGGAGACATATCTAGAAAGATGTTCCTATGGCCAACAGGAGAGACATTCCTGCCTGTGCTCTCTTCTAGTATTTTTATGGTTTTAGGTCTCACATTGAGATCCTTAACCCATTTTGAGTTTATTTTTGCATATGGTGTAAGAAAGTGGTCTGGTTTCATTCTTTTGCGTGCAGCTGTCCAATTTTCCCAACACCGTCTGTGAAAAGACTATCTGTTTCCCATTGCATATGTTTGCCTCCTCTGTTAAAGATTAATCCACCATATAATGATGGGTTTATTTCTGGGCTCTCTGTTCTAATCTATACCTCTGTGCATCTTTTGTTGTGTCAGTACTATATTGCTTTGATTACGACAGTTTTGCAGTATATCTGGAAATCTGCGACTGTGGTACCTACAGTTTTTGTTCTTTCTCAGGATTGCTTTGGCTCTTCAGGTTCTTTTGTGGTTGGTTCCATACAAATTTTAGGATTGTTTGAATTAATCCTGTGAATAATGATGTTGGTGTTTTGATAAGGATTGCATTGAATCTGTAGATTACTTTGGGCACTATGGATATTTTAACAGTATTTTTTTCTTTCAACCCATGAGCATTTGTGTCCTCTTCGATTTCTTTCATCAGTGTTTTACAGTATTCACAGTACAAGGCTTTCACCTCCTTGGTTAAGGTAATGCCTAGCTATCCTGTTCTTTTTGGTGCAGTCGTAAATAGGATTGTCTCTTAATTTCCCTTTCTGTTGCTTCAGTTATTAGTGTATAGATATGCAACATGTTTCTCCATATTGGTTTTGTATCCTGTGACCTTACAGAATTCACTCATCAGATTCTAGCAGTTTTTTTGGTGGTGTCTTTAGGATTTTCTATACATAGTATCATGTCATCTGCAGATAGTCAAAGTTTTACTACTTTGCTACTAATTCAGATGCCTTTATTTCTTTTTTCTTATCTGATTGCTGCAGCTAGGCCTATGGTGAATAAATGTGGTGAGAGTGACCATCCCTGTCTTGCTCCTGATGTTAGGGGGAAAACTTTTGGTTTTTCACCATTGAGTGTGATGTTAGCTGTGAGTTTTTCATGGAGGGCCCTTATTATGTTGAGGTATATTCCCTCTGCACCTACTTTGTGGAGAGTTTTTGTCATGAACGTTGTTGTATTTTCTCAAATGCTTTTTCTGCATCTATTGAAACAATCATATGGTTTTTATTCTTCTCTAGTTGATGTGACGTTTCTTATATCATGTTGATTGATCATAGCAAAAGATTTTTTTAATGCATTGTTGGCTTCAGTTTGCTAGTATTTTATTTGAGGATTTGTGCATTTGTGTTCATCAGAGATACTGGCCTATAGTTCTCTCTCTTTTCGTAGTGTCTTTATCTGATTTTGGTATCATGGTAATGTTGGCTTCATATAATGAATTTGAAAGCTTTCCTTCTTCTGTTTTTTGGAATAGTTTGAGAAGAATAGGTATTAACTCTCCTTTAAATGTTTGGTAGGACTCACCTGTGAATCCTTCTGGTCCTGGACTTCTGTTTTCTGGGAGTTTTGTTTTTTGGGTTTTTTTTAAGATGTTATTTATTTATTTGACAGAGAGAGATCACAAGTAGGCAGAGAGGCAGGCAGAGAGAGAGAGAGGAGGAAGCGGGCTCCCCGCTGTGCAGAGAGCCCAATGCGGGGCTCGATCCCAGGACCCTGAGATCATGACCTGAGCCAAAGGCAAAGGCCTTAACCCACTGAGCCACCCAGGTACCACTGCTGGGAGTTTTTTGATTACTGATTCAATTTCATTGCTGGTAATCAGTCTTTTCAAGTTTTCTATTTGTTCCTGATTCAGGTTTGGGAGCTTATATATTTCTTGGAATTTTTCCATTTCTCTAGGTTCTCTAACTCGTTGGCATATAATATTCTTTTATAATTGTTTCTATTTCTGTGATGTTGTTTGTTATTGCTTCTCTCTTATTTGTGACTTTATATATTTGGGTCCTTTCTCTTTTCTTTTTATAAGTCTGGCTAGGGGTATATCAAGTATATTAAATTTTTCAAAGAATTGGCTCCTGGTTTCATTGATCTGTTTTTGTTTTGTTTTAGTTTCTAGAACATTTATTTCCACTCTAATCTTTATTATTTCCCCTTTTGGCTTGTTTTAAGCTTTGATTTTTTTTTTTCTATCTCCTTTAGGTGTCATGCTAGGTTGTTTATTTGATATTTTCTTGCTTCTTAGGTAGGCCTGTATTGCTATAAACTTGCTTTTTAGAAAAGCTTTTACTGCATCTCAACTATTTTTCACCATTGTGTGTTCATTTTCATATATCTCCCTATATTTTTTATTTTCTCTTTGATTTCTTTCTTTCTTTCATTTTTTAGAGAGAGAGGCCATGGGCATACATGAGCTAGAGGAGATGGGCAGAGGGAGAGGTAGAGAATCTTAAGCAGGCTCCATGCTCAGTGTGGAACAAATGTGGGCCTCGATCTCACCACCCTGAGCTCATGACCCAGGTTGAAATCAAGAGTCAGATGCTCAACCAACTAAGCTACTCAGGGACTCCAATTGCCTCTTTAATTTCTTGATTGACCCATTCATTCTTTAGTAACATGTTGCTTAGCCTCCATGGATTTGTGCTCTTTCCAGATATTTTCTTTTTTTTTTGATTTCTAGTTTCATAATATCATGGTTGGAAAGATGCATGGTATGACCTCAGTGCTTTTGAATTTGTTAAGACTTATTTTGTGGCCCAATATTTTATCTATTCTGGAGACTGTTTCATGTGTACTTGAAAAGACTGTGTATTCTTCTGTTTTATGATGATTATAGCAGTTAGATCCATCTGGTCCAATGTGTCAATCAAAGCTACTGATTCCTTGTTGACCTTCTGTTTGGATGATCTCTCCAGTGATCTATCCTTCTTGGTCTCTTGTTAGAGTCTTTGTTTTTAAGTCTATTTTTTTCTGATATAAGCATTGCTGCCCCAGCTTTCTTTAAACTTCCATTTGCATGGTAAATGTTTTTATATCTACTCATTTTCAATCTGCAAGCAACTTTAGGTCTGAAATGAGTCTCTTGTAGACAGCATATAGATGGGTTTGTTTTTTTTATCCATTCTGTCACCCTGTGTCTTCTGACTGGAGCATGTGGTCCATTTACATTCAAAGTAGATATTGATAGATATGTATTTATTGCCATTTTGTTACTTGTTTGTGTTTATTTTTGCAGTTTTCACCAGATTCTTCTCTTGCTCTCATGTTGTGTTGGCTTTCTTTAGTGATAAATTCAGAATCCTTTCTCTTTATTCTTTGCATATCTATTACTAGATTTTGATTTGTGGTTACTATTCAGATTTTATCTAACATCTTCTGCATATAACAGTCTATATTAAACTGATGGTTGCTTAAGCTTGAACCCATTCTTTACTCCTATCTTCCCCCTCCCCATGCACACATATATTTTAGGTATATAGTGTCATATCTTACATCCTTTTATTTTGTGAGACTATGTCTCACTTAAAATCTTTCTTTTCCCCTCAAAGAGTATCTTTTCATGTTTTCGCAGTGTGGTTCAGTGGTCATGAACTCGTTGAGTTTTTGTTTGTCTGAGAAACTCTTTATCTCTCCTCCTATTCTGAATGATAACCTTGCTGGATAGAGAGGTCTTGGCTGCAAATTTTTCCCATTCAGCACTTTGAATGTATCAGCCTGTCTCTTCTGGCCTGCAGATTTTCTGTTGATCTGCTGATAGATAGCCTTATGGGGTTTCCCTTGTATGTAACTATCTTCTTTTCTCTCGCTGCTTAAAATTTTTTTCTTTACTATTACATTTCTCATTTTAATTACTACGTGTCTTGTTGTGGACCTCCTTCAGTGGATTTTATGGGGGGATCTCTGTGGCTCATGGACCTGAACTTCTGTTTCTTTCCCCTGATATGGGAGGATTTCAAGCTATTATTTCTCCAAAAATTCCTCTGCCCCCTTTTCTCTCTTTTCTCCTGATGGAATCCCCGTAATGCAAATGTTGTTAGACTCAGTGGAGTCACTGAGTTCCCTATGTCTATTCTCTTTTTGCATAATTCTCTTTTCACTCATTGGCTAGGCTTGATTACTTTTCATTACTCTGTCTTATAGGTCATTAATTCATTCCTCTCCTCCTCTAGCTTGCTGTTATCCCAATCACTGTATTTTTTATATCATTTATTGTGATCTTTGTCTCTGATGGGTTCTTTTCTATCTCTTTCTCAAGGGTCTCACTGATGTCCTCCACTCTTTTCTCAAGTCCAGTGAGTATTTATACAATCATTACTTTAAATTCTCTACCTCTATCAGATAATTAATATCTGTTTTGCTTAGGTCCCTTGCTGTGGTTCGTCCTGTTCTTTCATTTGGGACACATTCTTCTGTCTCTTCATTTTGTCTTACTCTCTGTGTCTGTGTCTGTGTGTTAGGAATGCCAGCTATATCTCCTGCTCTTAAAAGTAATGGCTTTATGAAAAAGAGGTCCTGTATGTCCTGCAGTAGAGTGTCTCCTATTCTTCAGGACCTGGAGTTTCAGGAAGTGTCTTCTATATTTGTTGCACATGCCTTGCTGTTGAGTCCTGGCCACTTTTTCCTTCAGTCCAGTAGTCTGCAGATGCTCTTGTTACCTGTTGTGTGCAGCATTTGGTCCCCAGATGAATGGGGCACATTTTAATAAGGTGTGCACTGTCTGCTTGTGAAATGAGACCTGCTCCTGCTGCTTCCAGGACTGAAATCCTACAAAATGCATGGGTTGGGAGATGAGGTGTTAGTGGGGTTTGTGCTGGTCTTCTGTGGGAGGGATCCTATGGAGCCAGGACAGAGGAAAGCATGACCTGTAAGGATTGAACTGCCAAGTCTGACACCAAGAGCTTGGTGTCAGAAAGTTAGGTAGTAAGTGTCAGCATTGTGCTGGTTCCTGAAGGTGGCCCCATGTTTATGCTGCAGGGTGAGAGAAAGAAATGGTACCTGCTAGCTTCTTTGTTTCTAGAGGGGACTCCCTGTGAACATTGCCTGTCTATGACTGCTCTGAGATGAGTAAATCACTCTTCCTTTTGTCTGCACCCAGTATTTTTCAAACTATTGCATCCATGCTTTATCTCCCCCGGCTGTTTGTCATGCTATTTCTTTAAGGGCTAGGACTCTGTTTTCTAACAGCCTCTGGGTTCTGCTAGTCTGCTGATTTTTTTTTTTTTAATTCCAGTCCTTGAGTCCAACTCACTGTGAGAACTCACAAGGTTTGGTCCCTCTCACTTTCAAAGCCAAATATTATGGGGTTTTGTCTTCCCTGCACAGGCTCCCTGCCATGCCAGTCTGTTTTTTGCCCTTCTTTGCACCACTGGCTACCTCCCCACTGCAGATTTCCATGGTCTATTTCTTTTCCAAAGTTTGTCTTCACCCTTCCTACCTCTATCAGCATGGGCTCTTGTCTACATTTAGTTGTGGAGTTTGTTCTGCTGGTCTTCAGGTCATTTTCTGGGCTATTTACTGATATAAGTGTTTCCTAGTTGTATTCATGGGACAAGACCAGCTTCAGGTCCTCCTACTTCTCTATTATCCCACGCTCTCAGTCTCTTCCTTTTAAGTAGAATGTTTTATCCATTAACTCTTTCTTTCTCTATGTACAGGCTTTTTTTTCATTATTATTTATTATTTTTTAATTTTTATTTTATTTATCCAGTGTTTCAAGATTCATTGTTTATGCACTACACCAAGTGTTCCATGTATACATGCCCTCCTTAGTACCCACCACCAGGCTCACCTAACTCCCCATCCCCCCACTCCAAAACCCTCAGTTTTTTTTCTCAGAGTCCATAGTCTCTCGTGGTTCATCTCCCCCTCCGATTTCCCCCAATTCACTTTTCCTTTCCTTCTCCTAATGTCCTCTGTGTTATTCCTTATGCTCTACAAATAAGTGAAACCATATGATAATTGACTCTCTCTGCCTGACTTATTTCACGCAACATACTCTCCTCCAGTCCTGTCCATGTTGATTAAAAAAAAAAAAAGTTGGGTATTCATCTTTTCTGATGGAGGTGTAATATTCCATTTTATATATGGGCCATATCTTCTTCTTTATCCATTCATCTGTTGAAGAGCATCTTGGCTCTTTCCACATATTGGAGATTATGGCCATTGCTGTTATGAATATTGGGGTACAGATGGCCCTTCTTTTCACGACCTCTGTATCTTTGGGGTAAACATCCTCTGTGCAATTGCAGGGTCATAGGATAGCTCTATTTTTAATTTCTTAAGGAGTCTCCATACTGTTTTCCAAAGTAGCTGCACCAACTTGCACTCCCACCAACAGTGTAAGAGGGTTCCCCTTTCTCCTCATCCTCCCCAACACTTGTTGTTTACTGTCTTGTTGATTTTGACCATTCTAACTGGTGTAAGGTGGTATCTCAATGTGGTTTTGATTTGAATCTCCCTGATGGCTAATGATGATGAACATTTATTCTTAATGGAATTCTGAATATAATTGGGTATGCCAATTGTGTTGTATACAACCATCTTGTTATTTGCTTTCTATTTTTCCCATGTATTCCTTGTTCTTTTCATCTTTTTTGCCTTCTGTTTAATTGAGAATTTTTTTCTCATTCCATTTTATATATTCCACTTGATTGATTGCTATACCTATTGTTTTAAATATTGAGGTTTACGGTATTCATCACTGTTTTATTCCTGAGACCTGTCCTCTGAGAAGTAGCAATTTATTGCCAGGAGTTTTCAGTGAAGCTCCTCCATTCTCAATGGCTGGAATTCCAAAATCTTGCTGCTTTTCCTGAGCTTCATAATAATTACTTTTGGGGAAGCTTGCACAGTCTTATCGCATGTCTGCCTTGCTTACTATTCAGCCAAAACTTGTTCAGGTTCCTAAAGCCCCTTTACTGTGCAACTACTTCCTTTCTTTTTTTTTTTTTTTTAAGATTTTATTTATTTATTTGAGAGAGAAACAGTGGAAGAGAGCATGAGAGAGGAGAAGTTCAGAGGGAGAAGCAGAATCCCCATGGAGCTGGGAGCCTGATGCGGGACTTGATCCCAGTACTCCAGGATCATGACCTGAGCCAAAGGCAGTTGCTTAACTAACTGAGCCACACAGGCACCCAACTCCTTCCTTTCTGATTCTCTTTTTCACCATTTCCAGATGCTTTGGCACTATCAGTTATGGGTCTGCATCACCTCACCACAGTGAGGCCATCACACTCTACTTAGGAGCCACCTTCATGGGCAAGGGTTCTGAGAATGCCTCTTGGCATAAAGTTATTGGGACCATGGAACTCACCTTGTCTGTTTCCTTGCTATACAAGATTACTTTCTGAGCTGGCTGTTGTCCAGGGTCTGAATATAATTGTTAAATATTTCATTTTATATTTGCTTCTAGCAAGAGGACTGGTTCTATAACAGTTACTTTATTAAGACTGAAAGCAGATGCAGTAACGTGACTTTAGTTAGAGCATTCTTAACTAAGTGCTGTTTAGATTTTCCCATGTTTATATTTTTTCCTATATTGGCAATTAAAAAAACCCACCCATAATTCCAATATCCAGATCAATCACTCCCAACATTTTGGAAATTCTTTTCTTCAGTGCTTACTGTGCATTTGAAAACCTGTATTGACATTGGTCCCCAAGGCATTAGCAAAACCCCTTTGGTAAGTACCAGTGGAAAATGATTGTCATTATTATTAAGGATAATCATTATCTGTCAGATATAGGGGAAAGAGAAATGCTCAGATAACAGCTAGACAATAAAATAAGGGATGAAGAAAGTGACAAACATTACATTACTGACTGTGCTGAGAATAGTTATTACCTGTGTTTCAGAAATAACTTTGGGAGAGGAACTGGTTCTTTGAATAACTATAAGCACTATGCTGTACAGTACATCTCTAGGGCTTATTCATTTTACATAACTGAAACTTAGTAAACTTTGACTAATACCTAATTTGACTAATAACTGCCTCCTTCCACAAGCCCCTGACAATGACTATACTACTTTCTGCTTCTATGAGTTTGACTATTTTACATAAGTAGTATCATGTAATATTTCTCCTTTTGTGAGTGAGCGTGTGTGTGTGTGTGTGTGTGTGTGTGTATTTGTTCTTCTGTATTTGGCTTACTATACTTAGCATAATGTCCTCCAATGTCGTCACAAATGGCAGGATTTCCTTTTTTTATCAGGGTGAATAATATTCTATTGTGTGTATATTCAACATTTGCTCTATGTATTTATTTGTTAATGGACATTTAAGTTGCTTCTATGTCTTGACTGTTATGAATAATGCTGCAATGAACCTGGGATTTCAGAAATTTCTTCAAGATCTTGATTTCAATTCTTTTAGATAGATCATATGATAATTTTATTCTTTATTTTTTGAGATACCTCTGAACTGTTCTCCATAGTCATTGCACCAATTACATTCCTACCGACAATGTACAAGGTTTTCCTTTTCTCCACATCTTTGACAACACTAGTTACATTCTGAGTTTTGTATTTTTAAACTGTTTTTATAATAACCATCTTAACAGGGGTAATGTAATATTTCATTATTTTGATTGACACTTCCATGATCATTAGTGATGGTGTGCAACTTTTCGTGTACCTCTTTGCCATTTGCATATCTTCTCTGGAGACATGTTTACTCAGGTTTCTTGTCCATTTAAAAAATCAGATTATTTGCTTTATTTAATTTTTTTTGGCCATTCAGTGGTTCGAGTTCCTTACATAGTTTGGATATTAACCCTTTATCAAATATATCGTTTGCAAATATTTTCTTCAATTTCATAGGTTGCCTTTTCATTTTGTTGATTGTTTCCTTTGCTGTACAGAGATTTTTTTTATTTATTTATTTTCAGCGTAACAGTATTCATTGTTTTTGCACCATACCCAGTGCTCCATGCAATCTGTGCCCTCTCCAATACCCACCACCTGGTTCCCCCAACCTCCCACTCCCCCGCCCCTTCAAAACCCTCAGATTGTTTTTCAGAGTCCATAGTCTCTCATGGTTCACCTTCCCTTCCAATTTCCCTCAACTCCCTTCTCCTCTCCATCTCCCCTTGTCCTCCATGTTATTTGTTATGCTCCACAAATAAGTGAAACCATATGATAATTGACTCTCTCTGCTTGACTTATTTCACTCAGCATAATTTCTTCCAGTCCTGTCCAGAGATTTTTGTTAGGTTTTTTGTTTTTTGTTTGTTTTATCTCACTTGTCTTTTCATTGCTTGTGCTTTTAGGTGTCAAATCCAAAATCATTGCCAAGCCTAATGTCCCGAAGTTTTCTTCACTGAGTTTCATAGTTTCAGGTCTCATGTTAATCCATTTTGGGTTGATTTTTGTATGTGATATGTGATAAGGGCCCAATTTCCTTCTTTTTCTTTTTTTTTCTCTCTTTTTTTTTTTTTTTTTTTTTTTTTTTTTTTTTTTTTTTTTTTTTTTTTTTTTTTTTTTTTTTTTTTTTTTTTTTTTTGCATGTGGATATCCAGTTTTCCCAACACCATTTATTGGAGACACTGGCATTTCCTCCTTGTGCATTCTTGGCATCCTTGTCAAAGATCAGTTGACTGTATATGTATGGGTTTATTTCTGGGTTCTTTATGCCAGTTTTTAACATTATTAACATAATATACAAATTTTCTTGTGAATATTTTTCTTCAATTTAAAGTATTTATTTATAATAGATTCCTAGAATAGGATTTAGAAATTGGGACCTTATTTGAATGTATTATATGATATTAGGCCTAGCAGATTCCTCCCCTTAAAGTTCTACAAAAGAAGCAAGAAATATGAAAAGTAAAACACTGTGTTTTATTTATTGCATTAGGTCCTAATGTCACTCAAGTTCAGAACTCTGATAAGCCTGGGCTGCAGTACTTGGTCTTGTTTAAAGTCTTTCAAAATCTTCAATCTCTCTTACAGCTTAAGTGGAACTTCGCCAAATTTGTCAGTCCAGTTCCATGAAGAAGTGATGAAATAAAGTACACATGACCTTTTAAAACACAATAACCCCAGCCAACAGTAAATATGGACCACGTAGTACCCCAGAATGTCACAAATCAGATTCTTCCTCATGGAGAAGAAAGGAGTAGTAAAAAGAGAATTTCTCCTTCCTCCCATATTATTGAGAACTGGGTCAAATTTAAATTTTAAAATATATTTGACAAAATTATTTTCCAGAAAGATTGGACTAATTTTCCTATCTACTTGCATTGTACAAAAATGTCTTTTTTTCCCTACATCCTCATTTTACAGTTAAAGAATTCTGCCATTTTTGAATTGTGTAATTTGGGGAAGGTAGTTGAAACTTTCTGTGCCTCAGTTTTTTTTATCTGCAAAGTAAGATGAATAATATCTACCATATAATGTTATTGGGACAATGTAATTATATAAAATCCTTCATACCTGTGATGAATTAAGTTTCAATTACTAGTTACCGGGGCACCTTGTGGCTCAGTCGGTTAAGTGTCTGCCTTCAGCTTGGGTCATGATCCCAAGGTCCTGGGATTGAGTCCCACATTTGCTCAGTAGGGAATCTGCTTCTCCCTCTTCCTCTAACCCTCTCCCCTGCTCGTGCTCTTTTGCTCGCTCGCTCTCTCTCTCTCTCTCTCTCAAATAAATAAATAAAATTATTAAAAAATATTAGTTTTGTGATGTGTTTGTTTTGACGAAATATTAGCTAATTTCCCAGGTGAAAATGTATCTCTCATTGTTGTGTTATGCTTACATAGTTATAATAATATTGAATAATTTTCTTACACTTAATAAATATTTGCACTTCTTCTTTGTAAATATTCCTTGGCCCATTATTTCTTGGCTTCAGCCATTTTTATAGTGTTAAATGTAATCTTAATGTAATACAGATATTAACTATTGTCTGATATCTCCTTCAAATATTTTCCTCAGTTTGTAGTTTATGTATTTTTTTAATTTTTTAAAAAGATTTTTATTTATTTATTTGACAGACAGAGATCACAAGTAGGCAGAGAGGCAGGCAGAGAAAGAGAGGGAACAAACAGTTTCCCCACTGAGCAGAGAGCCTGATGCAGGTCTCCATCCCTGGACCCTGAGATCATGACCTGAGCCAAAGGCAGAGGTTTTAACCCACTGAACCACCCAAGCGCCCCTGTAGTTTATCTTTTAATTTCACTCACGATATTGCTATTTCAAGAAGTCTTTCAATTTATGTTGTTTTTTCCTTCATGGTTTCTTAGATTTTGTATCAGTCTGATCCTACCTAGATATCACAAGAATTTTAGCTTTTTTTCCTGTTAATTGTTTTATTTTCAGTATTTTATTCTTTTTATTTTTTAATCATTTTTTAATTTATTTTCAGCATAACAGTATTCATTGTTTTTGTACCAAACCCAGTGCTCCATGCAGTCCGTGCCCTCTCTATTACCCACACCAGGTTCCCCCAACCTCCCACCCCCCCACCTCTTCAAACCCTTCAGATTGTTTTTCAGAGTCCATAGTCTCTCATTGTTCACCTCCCCTTCCCATTTCCCTCAACTCCCTTCTCCTAACTC
>PJEN01026034.1:0-15231 GCA_004024605.1 Pteronura brasiliensis | reverse complement strand
TTTAGGGGCGCCTGGGTGGCTCAGTGGATTAAGCCTCTGCCTTCGGCTCAGGTCATGATCCCAGGGTCCTGGGATCGAGCCCCACATCGGGCTCTCTGCTCAGCAGGGAGCCTGCTTCCCCCTCTCTCTCTCGCCTGCCTCTCTGCCCACTTGTGATCTCTCTCTCCCTGTCAAATAAATAAATAAATAAAAATCTTTAAAAAATTAAAAAAAAAAAGAAAGAAAAGGTCTTTAGTGATTTAGTTTAGGAGGTGCATGGTCAATGCCTGCGGACCCAGAGCATGTTTGGTAAACGCAGATTGAACATTGTATATGAGTGCTGTCGGAAAGGAAAGAGCTCCTGTTCCTCGGTTTTCGGCTGCATGACTTCAAGAAAGTTCTTTAACATTCTGAACACCATCAGTAACGCCTACAGAACAGCATTCTGTGCAGACACACAGAGCAATGTAGGCAAAGACATCATAGAATTTATTTTATTAAATAAATCAGGTTACAACTGTGCAAATATTTTCGACAGCACGCTGTTGATCACCTTGGCCGTGGCCACAAGGCAAGCCTTGATCACGCACTCTTAGGATTTGATAGTAAGTAAGAGACCTTCTCTCCTAACATATTCTATACACCAACTGTCTTATAAATTCAGACTGGCAACCCTCAAAAGAGTCCTTTTTTCTACTGAAATGAAGTTTAATCATCATAAAAAATGGGGGGTGGAAGACCCAAGAAATGAATACATGCCTCTAGAATATGAGTTGTTTTTTTCCCCCCCACTTTCCCTTATCTGTTGACATTCCCTTGAGCAAAGAAACTATTTCTTTAGATTTCTGCAGCACATCCACTCTATACATTTCAAGTCAATGATCACAGAACTCCCAAACGACTGGAATAAGTTTTGGACTTAAAACAAATGTCAATGTTAAGAGTATGAGAAATAAAAAAGGACTCCACTGGGGGAAAACTGGAGGACACAAAGAGAATGATGGGGGTAGCTAAGAAACGACGGTTTCAGTCTCTGCTTGGAGGTTGGGAGGAAATGGGAAAAATCAGAAAGGCCATCTTTCTGGAGAAGCTAGCAACAGTCCCTGTGATGAATTCTGAAAGTGTGATCCCCTCAGACACAGATGCATCTTCAAATCACCATTCCTTTTTGGTGCCACACACACACACACACACACACACACACACACACACAAAAGTATTTTTTAGACTTTGTCTGTAAGAACTACTATGGTTCTGGGGAACAAAGAATAAATACAGAATTAGCACAAAGGTCAATGCTGTTTGCATCTAAGTCTAGGCCATACCACAAAATCACTACCTATAACCTTCCCCTGAATCCTTACCATGGACACAGAGAAAAAAAATATATAAAAGGGAGGTGGGGATTGGAAAACTTTGGCTGCAAAGGTTCTACCTGAGACTGGCAGCTGTTCTACCGTTTACAAATGAAATGAGAGACAAACCAGTCATTAAAACAATCAAGCTTATTAAGAGTCAGATTTTTAATAAACATTTTAATAAAAATTTTTTCTATATTTTTTTAAAAAATCTAGAGATTTATTAAATATTAGAATGGTTCTCTGAAGACTTTTGATTGGACATGAATCTCTTTACTAAGGGGGCTCCCTGTGCTCTCCATCCCTACCTGGAGGGTGGTTATTCTGCCTCTTAGTTCTCCGGGTAAGGAAAAACAACAGTGCAACCGCCCAGAAATCAAGATCTGCAAGCACACAGCTATAGGACTGAATCTGATGCAAGTACTTCCTGGCTGTTCAGGAAGTGACTCCATGGTTCCGTGCCTCAGTTTCCTCACATGTAAGTAGATATAATAAGAGTACTGCCTTTTGGAATTGTTAGGAGTGTCCTTGAGCTCTGTACCTGACATGTAAACCCAATAAATGGGACCATTAATATTAAACATACGCCCTATTAGCAGAGTAGGAAATTGAGGAGCTGCTAGCTTGGGAAATCACGCTCACCTTGAGAGGTGCACCAGCAGGTGCGGCACAAGGACATAGAGCGAGCCTCCCACCAGGAATCCCCGGATGGCTTGGGTCTGTTACTGGAAGGGAACATCTGGAAGGGACAGCCCCACCACTTCCCACGAAGGGCAGAGAGGACGCAGTCCGCCCATCGCTGCACCTCCTTGCCTGGATATCTGTGAGAGCAATAGGTTGTTTAAAGTTCTGGCTTCCCACTTTTAAAGCTCCTGAAGGACTGCTTGAAAGTAAGCTTTACAAACTCAGGGCCAGCCCTGGTCTTCAGGGGTTTGAGGAAATGGAGCGTCGGACTTTGGGGTTTAGAACATTAAAGGGATCATACATCTCTGCTCATGTAGCCCCCAGGCTGAGAGGATCATCTCTCATTTTAAAAAGCTTTCATTTTTCAGGGCCTCTTGGTACCTCAGATTCATTTTGTATCTGAGTTTTATAGCTGTTATTTATTTATTTTGGGGGTAGTCTACATTTATCTTTTCTCTGCTTTCCTTTTGTGCTTTCTTCTGGGGTATTGTTTTTTGGGAATGCACTTTGGGTTAGAACCCAGCTAATAGGCTCTAATGACAAGGAGGTCCACGGTGAGTTTTTGAAACTGATGGATAATGATTCAGCAGACTACTTTTTGAAGTCTTTTCAAAGACCTCCTTAACAACTATTTTTAAAAAGTCAAGGATATGGCTTTGCAACATGTTCTGTAGCAACTTATATTAACACTTATGATTTAAGAAATGGCAACATGTGGGACATTTTTAAAGCCTTTTATCAGAGCCTCTCTGAATAAGCTTTTATTGACCTGAGCCCACGGATCCAACTTAGTGTATTGAAAACAGAGGTTCCAAGAAGCTAACAGAATTACCCAAGATCATCTAATTAATGGAAACCAATCTAAACGTGGAATCCAGGACCCCTGACCAGAGCAAGATCCTTTATGTGCATCAGAGTAACTGAAGAGCTTTTCAGACTGGAGGTTTTCTCATCCCATGCTACAAGAATCCATTTCAGGAATGTGGGAAATGGCCCAGGAATATCCACTTTTACACATATGTATACATACTATATATTTTTTTTACTATACATACCATACATTTTAACTAATCCTGAGCCTGGTGATCCACGGGCTACATTTCAAAAGCTGTATCTTTAAATTGCACACAGAGCTCTGAGATCATGAGTCTCCAACTGTTTGGTTTCAGGAACCATATAAACCTTTAAAAAATATTGAAAATCCCCCAAAGCTTTTGTTTTTGTAGGTCATATCTATTATATGTAGGGTATTAGAAGTGTGGCTGGAGATGTTTTTCAAATACCTACTTATAAATTCATTTAAAAATAAAATAAAAATATGTGACATGTCACCATAGATATACTGGTTTTGAAAAATAACTATTTTCTAAAACAAAAAAATTGGTATGAAGAGTGGCATAATTTTATATTTTGGCAAATGTCTCTAATAATGGGCTTGATGGAATGCACCTGAAGTCTGTATTCCTTCTGTTGCAAAACGTTGCTTTGGGTTGAAGTACATAAAAGAAAATTGGGCTTGACACAAATACTTAGTTAGAAAAGGAGGGACTATTTTAATAACCTTTTTATATACTTGTGAACATTCTTTGATACTACAGCAGAACTCAACAGGTGGAAGTTTCTTAAAGGTTCTTTGCAAGGTGGATCTGAAATTATATTAATGGATTTTTTATATCCTATCACACTGAAATCCATTGGTCTCTCTTATATTTTGGCTATCTTTTGATCCATTCCTGATTTAGCATCATATGTTAGTCATTTAGAAAATATTGGGCGACTGGGTGGCTCACTTCGTTGGGCGACTGCATTTGGCTCAGGTCATGATCCTGGAGTCCCAGGATCAAGTCCCGAGTCGGGCTCCCCACTCAGTGGGGAGTCTGCTTCTCCCTCTGATCTTCTCCTCTCTCGTACTCTCTCTCTCACTCTTCCTCTCTCATATAAATAAATAAATAAAAATCTTTTAAAAATTAAAAAAAGAAAATATTGTTTCACTGAATTATGCAGACCTTCCAAATTCTGGCATATTTCACTATACAATATTTTTAAAAATCACACTCATTAATAACATTACCCATGTTGTCAGGAAAATCATTACATTTTGAGACACTGCTAAGCTCCTGGTGGCAGATATGAGCTTTCCAAAACCCTAATTTTCACCTGAAAACTCAAATTTATCACTGGCAACAAATATCTAAAGTTAGAACTAGTGCTCACTTGGTTCATTTTTGCAAAGTGTAAAAACCGTACTTCATATGTCAGTTGTTCTTCAAATTAAACTGTGTTTCATTAAGAAAGTGGCTAGTTTTGCTCATAAGTCAAAAATTGCACTATTGCTTTACCTTACGTTTTGGTCCCTTAGGAGCACTTTCCATTTAGGCACACAGATTTTAAAAAAACATGTTCTCAAAAGATGGAGATTTCACAAAATTAACAATTTTTACTGCTTCATCGAGGACATTCTTAACTGAAACTAGAACTTTAACTCGCAGTTAAATAAAAACTCCAAAGCATAACAGTGAAGAATGACGACTAGTACAATCTGGTACCATGGCCTTGATTTGGGTTAAAGTGCCAATAGCATGCTTTTGTACTCTCAAGGCCAACGTCAAAACTGAAGAGAAAAAAAAAGGGACAAAAATAACGTCTTGTGTTTTTATGAAACTAGTTTTGACTTTGCAAACCTTCTGGAAAGGTCTTCAGGACTCCCAGGGTCTATGGATCACACTTTGAGAACCACTGCTCTAAAAAAAAAAAATAGGTATGTGCTATGGTGAGTGTTGTGACATGTGTAAGACTGATGAATCACAGACCTATACCCCAAAACAAGTAATACATTATATATTAATAAAAAACAAAGCAAAACAAAACAAAAACCAGTTTGCCATTATTCTAATATAATCTAGCCTGGAAAATAAGAACACAAATTTAGCGGGTTGTCCTCATTTTTATTGGTTCATCTTCCCCAAAGAGGTAACACACGAGTACAAGTAATTAACCCATCATTCCCACTAAACCAATTAAAACAATCACGTGTTCCTGTAGAGCTGACAAACTGGGAATTGTGTAATATGGAATAAAAATTCATCACTGTTGGGGAGCACCTGTGTGGCTCAGTGGGTTAAAGCCTCTGCCTTCGGCTCAGGTCACAATCCCAGCGTCCTGGGATTGAGCCCCACATCGGGCTCTCTGCTCGGCAGAGAGCCTGCTTCCCCCCAACTGCCCCCCGCCTGCCTCTCTGCCTACTTGTGGTCTCTGCCTGTCAAATAAATAAATAAAATCTTTTTTAAATAAAAATTTAAAAAAATTCATCACCGTTTATAGAATGGATGATAACCTAAGTGTCAAATGATGGTTATATTGTATGGAGGATCCACCCATTATAGTTTCACTCTTGGCTCCATACTAAGTGAGGGATTAAAAAGAGTTTGGGGGGGTGGGGGAAGTTTAGGTCACAGTGGCTCTTGAGGCTGTCTCATCGCAAAGGAAAATATATTCCTTTGCTAGGCACCACTGTGTACCTTAACCAATACAGAGAAAAGTCATCATCCATGGGCATAAAATGTGCTCTGAATGGTGGAGGTTAAGGAAATCGCTATCAAAAAGATATAATGCGATGGGGAGATAAAAATATATTTCTCTTTGCCCCTTAGGCATTCATCTGCCAATGACTGGATATTACCCTTGTATGGCACAAAGAACGGAAGGTACTTCGAAGTCAGAGTAAAATTTGAATAGGCTAGATACCTGCCTTCCAGCTAGAACCTTCTACACAGCCCAAACGGCTAAGAGCCTTCGAGCCCCTGTCAACTTATCAGAACCCAGAAACTTTATTTATATTTTTTAAAGATTTTATTTTTAAGTATCTCTACACCCAGCACAAGGCTTAAAGTTATAACACCGAGATCAAGAGTTGCATGCTCTACTGACTGAGCCAGCTGGTGTCCCATAACTTTAATATATATTTTATTTTTTTATGTGCACTTTAAAAATTGAGAGATTTTTGGGCACCTGGGTGGCTCGGTTGTTAAGCGTCTGCCTTCGGTCCAGGTCATGATCCCAGGGTCGTGGGATCAAGGCCCACATCTGGGCTCCCTGCTCAGCAGGAAGCCTGCTTCTCCCTCTCCCACTCTGCCTGCTGGTGTTCCCTCTCTCTGTCAAATAAATAAATAAAAATCCTTTTTAAAAAAATTGAGAGATTGTTTAATGACCTTGCAATTAATTTTCAGTTATGCCTTCAGCCCATGGGTCACCAGTTTGGAGAGAAGGTAGGAGTCCTGAACACTAGTGCTTTCTCACTTCCTTGTTAACTAGTAGTGTGGCCTTGAGAAGGCCTCAAGTCTTCCATCTCAGGTATAATTAGGGGGCCTAGACTCTAGAATGCACAAAAGTCGTTAGTTGGTAAGTCTCTGGGGAATATTATCTGCTTCAGTTCCCTTTTTGTTTGTGCAGCCATTGGTAACTGACCACTTACTACAGCCACGTGTTACCTAAGGGTTTTGTGCGTATTAACTCAATCACCAGCCCTACAAAAGGGACCATTATGACACTACAGCCAGTTATGCTCTCCAGTGATGTACGTGTTCCTAAACATCCAGGCAAAAATCAGGCAATGGGAAGTGAAATTGGGGTATAATACTCAAATGCTTCTCAGTGTCACACTTTTATAAAAAGACAAAAACCTAATAAAAGTGGTATCACAGTTATATAGACGTGAAATAGTTAAGAACCCCACGGTCATGACAATAAATCTGGCACTTTACCTTGAAAAAGACTTGAAGCTTGCTTGTGGCAGTGGACACCTACACTCCCGCCACCGCCCACCCGCTCCCAATTCGTCATAACAAAAGAAATACAAGAGCGTGAGAGAAACGAGAGCCAAGAGAAAAAGTATAAAACTGGCTGGGGTGCCTGGATAGCTCAGTGGGTTAAAGCCGCTATCTTCAGCTCAGGTCATGGTCCTGGGGTCCTAGGATCAATCTCTGTCTTTCAAATAAATAAATAAAATCTTAAAAAAAAACCCAAAAAACTGGCTGGGGAGGAAGAAGGAAAAGGAACGACGGGGGGTGAGGTGGGGTGGGGGGCGCGGGGGTGGTGTCCGCCGGCATGGACTCAAGCAGCCACCTGGGTGGCTGTGGAGTGGGGAGGAAGCGGTCTCAGCATCCCCCCCCAGGGGGCGGTCCTGGCCAGGTGTGAGTGAGTGTGTTCCACGGGGTGTTCCAGGGCTCCAGGCAGCTGATGCATTTTCCTGTTTTCTTCCAGCGTCTCTGGCTCCCAAAAGGGGCACTGTGCTCAACTTCTTTAAAGAAAAGCACGTGTTCTTAACAGGCAGGGCGCGGAGAGGACTTTATCTCCAGTTTATGTGTGAGGAATCAAAGGAGCAGAAAGGTAAATGATTGAAACCAGACAATTAAAAGAGAGGCACAACCAGTACTTGAACGTGGGCTATGAGCACCAAAGGCCACGCTTTCCCTCACTGTCCCGGCGCCCTCCTAAACTCATATAGCCTATGCATTCCAGCCCCAAATCTGGAGATCTCAATGCAGGGAAGGAGGCAAAAACTGAAAGCAGGTGGCAGCTGATGCATGGTTCAGAGAGAGAGGGAGGAAGATCAAGTGACTCCATAACTTGGGCCAGTACTCCTCCACCATGAATATGGTGTTTATACCCCATGCTCAGAGCCCAGGTCTGCAAAGCTGAGCTCTCCATGCTTCACAGTCCCACCTGCCTTTTGTAACACATTCTTACTCTCCATTAGCCCACAGCTAAAATAATGTGTGTTGTGCCCCTTACAATTTTGGAAGAACGCAGGAAGGACAAGCGTTTTCTTTCTCAGTGCAGAGTGTTAGCATGGCTGAGGGACAGAGGAGGCATTGCTCAATGCACCAGGGCAGTGATATACTGAGGAGGGGTGATCAGAGACCAGATTTGGAGCATCTGCCAATTTTGTGGAGTAAACACTCCCAGCATGGCTAATTTCAAGCTGCTAAGATTTACAACCAACTTTCAAAAGTCCTGATTATTTAGCATTTAGTTCTTCCAAGCCAGTAAGAGCAGGTTCTGGCACCAGCCTGGGAGCTCCCTGACTCCCAGTGTTAATGGGAACTGGGAGCGAGGCCGGACTCCAAGACAATCAGTAAGCAAACAGCTGCAGCTACAGCCAAGCCAAGCCAAGCCAAAAAAAAAAAACAAAAAAAACAAAAAAAAAACCAAAAAACAAACAACAAAAACCCCAAAAAGAGCAATCCCAACTCCACAATTTACAGATTGGTACACTGAGGCCCAGAGAGGTTGTTGAATTTCCCAGGACCACACAGGATGATTAGATCTCATGTTTGCACTCCTGTTTCATTGAACCGTCTAAAGCAGTAGTTCTCAAATGGTCACTTGCATTAGAATCACCTGGGGGACTTGTTAAGCCACAGGTCACCAATCCCCACTTCCAGGGTTTCCGATTCAGTAGATCGGGAGTTGAGCTCCAGAAGATTCCCAGCTCCCTATGTGCACACCCTCCTTTTCCCTCATGTGACACTAGGTTTAGGCCAGGAGTTTAGCCCCTGTGATGAAATGTGCTACAAGGCAAAGTAAAGGGATTGTGCAGAGGTAATCAAAGTCCCTAATCAGTTGGCTTTGAATTCATGAAAATGGGTATTATTTGGGGTGGGCCTGATCTCATCAGTGACCCAGGAAAAGAGAGAAGAATGGAAAAGAGAGAAATGCTTTCCTTCTGGGAGAACTGGGAAGGTTTCGTGGAGCAGAGATTGGGTCTGAGCCTGCAAAGTGAGGGAAGTCCCTCACAACGGGCTCATGGAGCAGAGAGAGTTTATTGAACAAAGGCCCAAAGATATGAAGGCACAGAGGAATTTGGAATAAAAAGCAGGCAAGAACAATAGGTGTAGAGGAAATTGTATTGTGACGTCCTAAGTTTGAGGCTTTCTGCAGTGCTTGCTTATGGGGGGCATGAAGGTTAGGAGGGAGGTCAGGAACAGCAACAGGAATAACAGGGACAGCTATGCAGAAGCCATAGCTGAAACAGTAGTGAACACTGGTGAGACTACCAGGTGAGAGAAGAAAAGGGCCAAAGAAGCCCCTTGAAGAAGAACCACATCAAAAGCTGAAGCCTGTGTTTTCTTAGATGTGGATTAAAAACAATGAATGAGTCACTACAAAATAGTGTAAGTTCCATACTGAGACCTGAAATCTGAGAATATTTCTGACATATGGTGAGCTTTACTCACTTCTAAATAGTCAAAGTATTACAATTTAAACTAGAGTGTTTTGAAGGTTGTGTTATAATAGTGGTCCCTGGACAAAGAAACTGAGTACCGCCTGGAAAAATCTTAGAAATGCAAGTTCTTGGGTCTCACTCCAGATTTAAAGCTGCCAGCAATCTGTTTTGCTTTGTGTGTGTGTTTTTTTTAAGATCTTATTTATTTATTTGAGATAGAGCAAGAGAGCATGAGCAGGGGTGGGGAAGGCAAAGGCAGGAGAGGGAGAAGCAGACTCCCCACTGAGCAGGAAGCCGGATGTGGGGCTCAAACCCAGGACCCTGAGATCAGGACCTGAGCTGAAGACGGATGCTTAACCAACTGGGCCACCCAGGCGCCCCGGCCAGCAATCTATTTTAATAAGCCCTCCAGGAGATTTTCTACCACCCTGCAGTTTGAGAAGCAACACTGAATTTAGGAAAAGAATGGTCATGTTAGTTAGGCTGAGACTCTCAGTATTGGTTGCAAATAGTAAGAGAAGGTTGGTCTGATCTAAGGAATGTTAACAATCAGGTTATCAGAAAAAAATCAATCTAAATGTAAATCGAACACAGGATCATACTGATAAAATATTCTCAGAACAGACATTACTTTCCTGAGAATATGTTGATTATTTGATAATCTATCACCAAAGCCAATGTTCATAGAAACATTAGAAATCAATAATAAAACCCCCCAAAAAAACAAAAACAAAAAACTAAGGAGGTGATTGGAAACCATTAGCCGATAGAGTTACCCCCGTAGAGTTCTATAGCTAGCCAATCCCAGACTCAGCATAATAGGATGGGAGAGGAGGCATAAGTCACACCCCATGGATCGTATTTTCTCACCTTACCCTACAGCACACCCAGCTGAAAAATAAAGCCCAAGAAATTCTGAAAGCCAATTCGCCATACGTAAACTGAGAATATGGCACCTTTTAATGGGTTATCCGAACTGGATCGTGTCCTTTGTGAATACTTGGATTCAACGCTTTCCTTGCAGAAGGTCTTGGAAAGTTTTTATAGAGAAATGGAAAACCTCATAGGAATTTCTCATATGTTGCTGTTGCTGATTATTAATACTGACATTTTGTATCAGACAGTGCTTTTTGGCTGCAAGGGAGAGAAAACCCCGAGCCAGAACCACCTGAGTAGCAAGAAATGTAACTAGGAACACAGAGGTAGGGCTGCTCTGAGCCCTGGTCCTCAGCGATCCCTGCCCTCCTTGCTGTACCAGCCTCCAGCCCTCTGGAGCAAGATGGCTCCAGCTCTTCCCATCATCACGCCCAGGAACGACAATGTCCAAAGGAAGAAAAGGGGACCAGCTCTTTCTTGCAGCTCTTCTTTGGCAGCAAGAACATCTTTCCTAGAAACCGCCCCCCACCCCAGCAGACTTCCGCTCTTGTCTTATTGTCTAGAATTGGGTGACGTGCCAGCCTTATTGACACCATTTCTGCTCAGTGGCAACAGCAAATCTTTGGGGATTTACATGCCAGCCTCATGCACCCCTGGCTTTCTAGGCTTCCCTGGGATACTCACTGAGTGGAGTTGGCATTTAGGCAACATTATTGAATTTTTTTTTCCTTTTCCTATTGAGAAATATATAGTCAGGCACAGGAAGGGTAAATGTATAACCATGACTAGATCAGACTATCCCTTGAGGTAGAAAAGAAAGATTGGAAAGACAATCACTATTATTACTACAAATAACCTCCACTAACAGTTACGATGCATACTTCCACTGTGCTGGGAACTGTGTACACCCCCTATAAGTGGGTATCATTTGAAAATAAATCCAGAAGAGATCTAATTTTATTAATGTCACGTTACATGGGAGGAAGTGTGGGCTGAGGTCGGTGAAATCACTTATAGTTACACACCCAGTAAATGCTGAGCCAGGACCCAAGCTTAGAGACCACTCTGCTGTACGGAGAGAACACACTTAAAACTACTTTGTAAATCTGAATGTACAGTTCAAATATCAGGACTATGTTCAAGGCAAGCATGGCGTGAACTTCTGCAAAGGAGAATGGAAAGTCAGGAGATAAGAGGAGATACCAAGGAAATGTACCCTTTGTTGCTTTCAATGAGTCCAACCTTTCAAGCTCGAAAATTTGTATCCTGGTGGCACCTAGGTGGCTCAGTCGGTTGGGTGCCTGCCTTCGGCTCGGGTCGTGGTCCCAGGGTCCTGGGATCGAGCCCGTGTTGGGCTCCCTACTCTGGGGAGAGCCTGCTTCTCCCTTTCCCTCTGCCTACTTGTGCTCTTTCCCTGTCAAATAAATAAATAAAATCTTTAAAAATATTAATAATAAAATTTGTATCCTTAAACATGGACAGAAGCTGTGTATGTGACTTTGAGGATATCACGAAGGTAAAAAGCACCAGAAAACTGAAGAGAAGCAAGTGCCTGACTTTTCAAGGAGCAAAAGAGTAGACTGTGAACCGAATAATAAGAGTGAACATGTATTGAGTGCTTCCTCGATGCCTGGAATGGGTCCAGCGATTTTGTGATGTAGAATTATTATTCTCTGCGTGTTACAGATGAAATACGGAACTCATGGGGCTTCTGAAAGGATTAAATAAGTGGTTAGATAAGGAAAGTGTTTGGAATAATTCCTGGCACATAGTAAAACCCTCCATAAATGTCGGCTGTTATTGTTATGGAGAAACCAACGAAGTTCTCTTCTTTATGCCCACAGTGTGCCATCTTTATTTCAATTATTTAATTCTTATTTATTCCATTTAGAGCCGTGATCTGCTTTCCTAATTATTTTTCATCAGCAATATTTTGTAGCAATAGGGTGTATCAAAGGAGGGCAGATTCATTTTGCAGGTAAAGAAACTGGCAAACGGATTAAGCAATTGCCCTGAGAGTCTGTGATTTGCTTAGCTGGAGCAGTGTTAGCACAGGGAACAGTAGGACATGAGAGCTCTTAACAGCTCCCCTCTCTGACTCCACGGTATTAACTACACCCGACCAGGGAGCTGAACTCCTCAGCTGAGCTTAAATTGCTGATCTGTTATTTACTAAACTATTCTCTTTGTCCTCCCTTTGTGTCTTCGGCCTTTGTCTGCAAGCAGTCGTAAAAGTTTCCTATAATGACAGGTGAGGGACTAGGAAGAGAGGCAGGCATACGAAATCTGACACTCGAAAGATGTATTTGTCCTGCAGTATGCCTCAAACAAAGCATTTTTCTGGGTATTAAAACAATAACAGTGAAAGAACCCCAGCTCCAGCCAATGCTAAATTATTTTGGCACAAAGCTCATTCTGCCTCACCTCATAAAAATAGGTGTGTTTGGTTCTTGGACTCGATTCTCTGGGATGTCTGACCAGCTCAAGGATGAAAAATGTTGCAAATTCTGAGGTGTGAGGACAGTGGTTTTATGTGTTTGCCTGCTTGTTCGGACAGGAATTTAGACCTTTTCCATCGTGGGTTTTATTAGCACACATTTCCCACTAGATGGCTGCAGCAAATCTCTGGAGATTCATTCTATTAGGAGGAGTGGACCATGCCAAATTCATGGACCCCCAGCTTTTGTAGGTTTTCCTGGGATGTTTTTCACATAGAGTTGGCATTTTGATAAAAGTATTGAATAGTTTCATTTTTCCAGCAGTTAAGATATTAATTCTGAATTCAAGCCCTTTCTTTCCCCCTAATTTGAAATCACTCTCATCATCATCCCAAATCTGTTTGTCTACTAACGGAATCAAAGATCACCTCATAAAGGAACCTGTACAGCTGATCCTCCAACATGTGGAAACTGTATGTAACCATGATTTGGATAATATAAAATCAAGAGGAAAAAAAATTAGCTTTCATCCCTGATATGAATTTATATTACTGAAACCAAGAAACTAGGCCCTTTAGCAGGGAAGAGAATGTTCATCGGTCCCACTCATGGCTGTCTTCACTTTCCCGTCCTCAGACTAGAGGAACCAAAGAGTTTATTGATAATCTAGGAGTGATGGTAAGCCTGACTTACCCATTCCTACAGCTAATCAAAAACAGGTACAAAATCCCATCAAATGTTATCTATTGCTACCCCAATGTTAAGTAATAATAATATTCTAGCCCACTCAGAACAATCAAGGTGGCAAAGATTTTCAACTAACCACCTTCATCAACTTGGGTTGTCTCTAATTTCCACTTTCAGACACAAGGCCTTACTCCTAAACTCTCAGGTAGCCTCCATGACCTCAACTATCAGAAAGTATCCCCCCTTGAGTCCTCTGCCTGTGTCTTCTTCAAAAGTATCTCAGGCTCGGGGCTCTTGGGTGGCTCAGTCAGTTAAATGTCTGACTTCTGCTCAGGTCATGATCTTGGGATCCTGGGATCGAGCCCCACGTCACGTTCCCCACTCAGCAGGGAGTTTGCCTGTCCCTCTCCCTCTCCCTCTGCCCATCTCCTACTTGTACTCTCTCTCTCTCTCTCTCTCTCTCAAATAAATACATAAAATCTTAAACAAAATCCATAACCATTTTTCACCTACCATAACCTTCCACAAAGACCTCATCTTGTGTCCTGCTTTTGCGGATGGCTGTAGTCAATCTGTGTACCATCCAGGTCCTCTAACACACTAGGGGGAAAGGGAACTTTCCAATCCCATGACTGGAGAGAGAGAAGGAAGAAGCTATGAAAGAGAACGGGTCTAAGATTGGAAACATCTAGCAATCATGCAGACACTTCATAATGCAAAGGTTAATTGCCTTAGACTATCCAGCATAATGCATCAGTATCTGTCTCTTGCCCTTAGTTATATTAGAAACAGTTCCTTTCTATTCTCTCCTATTCCTTCTGCAAGCTTGAGAAGACCAAGTTCCATGAGGTAAAAGGTGGGGGGGATGGAGATGGGAAGAGAAAATCCTTCCTACAATATTATATCACTTTGGGAAAACCCCTACCTTCACCTGTATCATTGACTACAAGATAATTTACTTTCTTATGACATTAAATGTATGCTGTATCATATTTCTACATATACAAATACAAATGGGACAGAATAGAAGTGTTTGTGTGGAAAACTATACAGATTTCCTTCTTGCCCCCATCTACCAAAAATACCCTATAATTTCCAATTGGTACCCTGTCCCCTTCAGTCTTGTGAAGAGAAGAGAGTGAGTTCTTTCTTACTATGAGATATGATAAGTTTATTTACACAATGAAGGGCTTACAGAGAAGGGAAGTAGTAAGAGAAACTAAAAACAAGCATCTCTTGCAAAGTTCAAAGAAAAAGGTGGTAGATATAAAGAGATAGGGCAACGGATAGAGAACTATACATTTGGATTCCTTTCAGTTTGTCTTTTTTTTTTTTTTTTTTGTAAGAGTCAATCATAAGGAATAGAATTCCATATCAACTATTTTTGGCTATTAAGTGTGTGTCTTCATTCATATTTTTAAAAATAGCTTTTTTGAAATGCCAGTCACAGATAATGCATTTCTCCATTTTAAAGCATACAATTAAGTGGTTTTTAGCATATTCACAGAGTTCTGCAACATCACCATTATTTAATTTCAGAATATTTTTATCACCCAAAAAGAAACACCATACCCACCATTATCAATAACTCCCCATTACCTCTTCCCCAGTCCTTGCAACCATAATACACTTTCTGTTTCTATATATTTGTCTATTCTGGACACTTGATGAAATATTATAATGTTTGGCCTTTTGTGACAATTCAGTAACATAATAATCTCCCTTAGCATAAGAATTTCAAGTTTTGGCATACCTGGGTGACACTGTCAGTTAAGTATCCAACTCTTTTTTTTTTTTTTTAAATAATTTTATTTTTTTATAAACATATATTTTAATCCCCAGGGGTACAGGTCTGTGAATCGCCAGGTTTACACACTTCACAGCACTCGCCATAGCACATACCCTCCCCAGTGTTCAAAACCCCAACCCCCTCTCCCAACCCCCCTCCCCCCAGAAACCCTCAGTTTGTTTTGTGAGATTAAGA
>PJEN01026033.1:0-15232 GCA_004024605.1 Pteronura brasiliensis | reverse complement strand
AAGTCAAGCAGAGAGAGTCAATTATCATATGGTTTCACTTATTTGTGGAGCATAACAAATAGCATGGAGGACATGGGGAGTTAGGAGAAGGCAGTTGGGGGAAATTGGAAGGGGAGGTGAACCATGAGAGACTATGGACTCTGAAAAACAATCTGAAGGGTTTGAAGAGGTGGGGGGTGGGAGGTTGGGGGAACCAGGTAGTGGGTATTAGAGAGGGCATGGACTGCATGGAACACTGGGTGTGGTACAAAAACAATGAATACTGTTATGCTGAAAATAAATTTAAAAAATGATAAAAAAAAGAAATGCAAAAAAAAAGAAAAAGAAAAAGGAATCTAAATATTTTTAAAGATTTTTAAATCTTTTAAATCTTTTTAAAGATTTTTAAAAATATTTTTAAAGAAAGCCATCAAACTACTTAGAAAGAAAGAGAAGAAGAAAGGAACAGAAAGAAGCTACAAAAAATAGCCAGAAAACAATTAACAAAATGTCAATAAGTACATATCTATGCATAATTATTTTAAATGTAAATGGACTAAATTTTTCAATCAAAAGTGACTGAATGAATTAAAAAACAAAGCACATCTATGTATTGTCTACAAGAGTCTCACTTCAGAAATAAGGACACACACAGACTGAAAATTAAGGGATGGAAAAAGATATTCCAAGCAAATAAAAACAAAAAGAAAGTTGGCATAGCTATACTCATATCACGCAAAGTAGATGTTAAAACATAGACTGCATTAAGAAAATAATGAGGATTACATAATGACAAAGGGGTCAGTTCTGCCAGAGGATGTAACATTTATAAATATCTTTGCACCCAAGATAGGAACACCAAAATATATAAAACAAATATCAACAGAACTAAAGGGATAAAATTACAGCAATATAAGAATCTTAGGGTATTTTAACATTCCAATTGCACCAATGGATAGACCATACAGACAGAAAACCAATAAGGAATTATCATCCTTAAATGACATATTAGACCAATGAACTTAGTAGACATATACAAAATATTCCACCCAAAAGCAGCAGACTACACATTGTTCTTAAGTTCATATGGAGCATTCTCCAGGATTGACCATATTGGGCCACAAACCAGGTCTCAGTAACTTCAAGAAGATTACAACCATATCAAACATCTTTTCAAACTAGAATGGTATGACACTAGAAATCAATTATTAAAAGAAAACTGGAAAAACCACATATATGTGGAGATGGAACAGCATATTACTAAACAACCACTGGATCATAGAAAAAAAATCAAAATAGAAAAAAAAAAATACGTAGAGACAAATGGAAAACAAAATATGTCATACCAAAATATATGGGATGCAGCAGAAGTGGTTCTAAGAGAAAATTCCATAGTGTTATAGGGGTATTAAAAAAAAAAAGAGAAAGAGAAATCTCAAATAACTTAACTTTACATAAAGGAAACTAGTGAATCACTGAACACTACATAAAAAGCTAATGATGTACTATATGTCAGTTAATTGAATTTAAATTAAAAAAAGAAAAAAAACAAGTAAAACCTAAAGTTATTAGAATGAAGAAAATAACAAAGATCAAAATGGAAATAAATAAATATAAAGAGGACAATAGAAAAGATTAATGAAACTAAAGACTTGTTCTTCCTAAAGATAAAGAAAATTGAAAAGCCCTCAGCAAGTCTCACCAAGAACAAGAGAGGTCTTAAATACAATCAGAAATGAAAGAGAAGTTACAACTGACACCAAAGATTCAGAATATTATGAGACTAATATGAACAATTATATGTGGACAAATGAGACAACTTACAAGAAATGTATAAATATTAAAAAAAAATTGTGTTGAGCACTGGGTGTTATTTGTAAGTGATGAATCACTAATTTCTATTCCTGAAACCAATATTATATCATATGTTAGCTAATTATAATTTAAATAAATTAAAAAAAAAAACCTTCCAAGACTGAATCATGAATAAAGTCTAAGTAGACTGATTACTAGTTAGGAGATTGAATTAGCAATCTAAAACCTCCCCCCAAAACAAAGGTTCAGGACAAACATCTTCACGGGTGAATCCTACATTCAAATAAGATTTAATACCTATCCTCTAACTTTTCCAAAAATTGAACAGGAGGGAAAACTTCCAATCTAATTTCACCAGGTCAGCATTCCCTGATACCAAAAACAGACAAGAATACTGCAAAAAGACAATATCCCTGATGAACACAAATGTAAAAACACTCAAGAATATATTAGGAAACCAAATTCAGTAATATATCAAAAATATCTGGGGCACCTGGGTGGCTCAGTGGGTTAAAGCCACTGCCTTTGGCTCAGGTCAGGATCCTAGGGTCCTGGGATTGAGCTCCACATCAGGCTCTCTGCCTGCCTCTCTGTCTACTTGTGGTATCTATCAAATAAATAAATAAAATCTTGAAAAAATAAAAATAAAATAAAATATGTCACATCATAATCCGTGGATTTATTCTAGGCATGTAAGAATGATTCAATATCAACATATCAATGTGATATGCTACTCAAACAAAAGGAAAGATAAAAAATCATGTGATTATCTCAAAAGATGTATAAAAAGCATTTGACAAAATTCAATATTTCTTTATGATAAAAACGCTCAATAAAGTGGGTATAGAGAGAATGTACTTCAACAAATTAAAGGGCATATATACCAAACCCATAGCTAACATCACACTCAATGGGGAAAAGCTAAAATCTTTTCTTCTAAGATCAGGAACAAAACAGATGGCTCACTATCTCCACTATTATTTAACATAGCATTGGGAGTACAAATGACAGCAATTAGTCAAGAAAAAGAAATAAAATACATACAAATTGGAAAGAAAGAAATAAAACTAACTTTTAGCAGATGGCAAAATATTATATATAAAAAATCCTAAAGACTGCAACAAAAATCAGTTAGAGCCAATCAATAAATTCAGTAAAGTTGAAGAATAAAAAATTAATGTGCAAAAGTATGTTGTGTTTCTATATAATAATAATCAGAAATAGAAATCAAGAAAGCAATCTCTTTTACAATTAAAATCAAAAAGAGTAAAATATCTAGGAATACATTTAACCAAAAAGGTACTAAAACAAGGAATTCTAAAATTTATATTGAACCACAAAATATCCTGATAGCTAAACTATTCTGAAAAAGAAAAACAAAGCCAGGGTTATCACACTTCCTGGTTTCAAACTATAATACAAAAATATAGTAATAATTATAGTGTGTTATTATTATAAAAAGAGACACATTGGGGGACATGGATGGCTCAGGTGGTTAAGCATTTGCCTTCAGCTCAGGGCACGATCCCAGAGTCCTAAGTTTGAGACCCACATTTTGCTCTCTGCTCAGTGGGAAGTCTGCTTCTCTTTCTCACTCTCCCTTTGTGCTCTCTCTCTCTCTTTCTCAAATAAATAAAAATAAAATCTAAAAGAAAAGATACATTGATCAATGGGACAGTATAGAGAACCTAAAATAAACTCACGTATATAGGATCAATTAATTTATAACAGTAGAGGTAAGAATATACAGTGGGAAGTAAAATTGGGTAAAAACACTAAAAAAAAAAAGAAAAGAAAACTCTAGGACATTTGTGATGAACACAGATGCAAAATTCCTTAATAAAATATTAGTAAATCAAATCCAACTATGCATTTAAAAAATCTTTCATGACAACCAAGTAGGGTATATTCCAGGGATGCAAGATCAGTTCAATATTGACAAATCAAACAGTGTGATACATAACATTAATAAGAAGAAGGATAAAAACCATATGATCACCTCAGAAGATACAGAAAAAAACACTTGACAAAGCATGGCATCCATTCATGATAAAAACTCTCAACAAAGTAAATTTAGAGGAAATATACATCAACATAATAAAGGCCATATATTAAAAAAACCCACAGCTAACATCATACTCAATGATGAAAAACAGGGATTTCTTCTAAGATCAGGAACCAGACAGGTATGTCTACTCTCACCATTTTTATTCAGCATAGTATGGGAAGTCCTAACCACATTAATCAGACAAGAAAATGAAATAAAAGGCATTGAAAATGGTAAGGAAGAAATAAAACTTTCACTATTTGCAGGTGACATATATGTAGAAAATCCTAAAGACTCCACCAAAAAACTACTATAACTGATTAGTGAGTTCAGTAAAGTCACAGGATACAAAACGAATATATAGAAATCTGTTGCATTTCTATACACTAATGAAGTAATAAAGTAAGGAAACAATCACACTTATAGTTGCACCAAAAATAATAAAATACCTAGGAATAAAAGGAGATAAAAGACCTGCGCTCTGAAAACTATAAAACACTGATGAAAGAAACTAGATCACACACACACACTCCATGCTCATGATTTGGAAGAACCAATACTGTTAAAATGTCCATACACCCAAAGCATTCTGTAGATTTAATGCAACCAACAACACTTTCCACAGAACTAAAATAAATAATCCTAAAATTTGTATAGAACCACAAAAGACCCTGAAATAGCCATAGCAATCTTGAGAACGAAGAACAAATGTGAAAGTTTCACAATCCCAATCTCGGGTTTCAATATATACTACAAAACTGTAGTAATTAAAATTGTATGGTAAAGGTACAGGATTGACACATAGATCAATAGAATAGAAAATCCAGAAATAAACGCACAATTATATGATCAATAACTCTACAACAATCAGGCAAAGATATGCAATGGGAAAAATTCTCTGGGGCACCTGGGTGGCTCAGTGGGTTAAGACTCTGCCTTTGGCTCAGGTCATGATCTCAGGGCCCGGGGATTGAGCCCTGCATCAGGCTCCCTGCTTGGCGGGGAGTCTGCTCCTCCCTCTCTCTCTGCCTGCCTACTTGTGATCTCTCTCTGTCAAATAAATAAATAATATCTTATAAAAAGAAAAACAGTCTCTTCAACAAATGATGCTGAGAAAACTGGACAGCTATATGCAAAAGAATGAAATTGAACCACATTCTTACACAATACACAAAAATAAACTCAAAATGGATTAAATACCTAAATGTGAGACCAGAACCATAAAAATCCTAGAAGACAGCACAGACAGTAGTTTCTTTGATATTGGTCATAGCAACATCTTTCTAGATGTATCCTGAGGCAAGAGAAACAAAAACAAAAATAAACTATTAGGACTACTTCAAAATTAAAAGCTTCTGCACAGCAAAGGAAACAGCCAACAAAACTAAAAGACAGCCTACTGAAAGGGGAAGGAGATATTTGCAAATGGCATGCCCAATAAATGGTTAGTATCCAAAATATATAAAGAACTTAGAGAACTCAACAACAACAATAACAGCAACAACAACAACACAAATAATCCAAATAAAAATGGGTAGAAGGCATGAACATGCATTTCTCCAAAGACATATAATGTTCTGTATCTTGACTGTGGTAATGGGTTCACAGATATAAATATCTTTCAAAGTGCATCAAATTTCAAATTTTAAATAGATCACCTAAATTTAGATAAATCACCCCAATAATATTGATAGAAATTGAAATGCAGAAGCAGCATATATTCCAAATACAATGTAAATCTTTGATTTGTGTCCAAGGTGAATCCAAATACAAAATTTATGTAGAATATGTATTAAGGGGCACTAAGAGACCTACTTTGCTACAAAAAGCTCTCCTGCAGGCCTGCATTAGATTTCTGGCAAATCTATCCAAAGAGCTTTTAAAAAGTAGTGAGTAATGTGTAACCTAAAATTATCACCTCTAATGAAGAGTCACTGTTTTGGCTTCTTGTGCCATGGCAGTAGGCAGAACACAGAATATAAATTATCAACAGACAAATGAAGTAAGCCATCATTGTCTCTGCAAGATCCCTTCTGAAATTCAAATACATTACTTGAAAAAAAAAAATGAATGTAATATATTTTTGTCACCTTGTAATTCTTATATCATGACCATAAAGATGCATCATAGGTACATTTCAGAAGCAGGCTGAATAGATAAGAATAACTCTGAAAGTATAAACATTCATAAGCGTGTTCAGCAGTAAAAAGGCACTGAAAAAAGGTAACAGCAAAGAAAAGGAGGAACATCAAAGTCAAATAGAATCATTTACTTAGTTGCTAAAACTCCTGATTGAGGAAATATCATGGAATCATATTTACAAAAGATTTTACTGTGGGAAAATTGCCATCACTCATTTGAGATCTCAGAGTTCTTGTTGAAAGAGAAATTTCCTTATGCTTTCTTGCTATTTCCTTCTGTTATTTTCCCTCCTTTGTTTTACATTTTAATTTATCATTTGTTGAATACTTACACCAGATACTATACCAGTCCATATAGAGTTTTTCATTCAATACTCACAAAAAATACTGTCATTTTCCTCATTTCAAAATAAGAAAACAGAAGCACCATGAGATTTTGTAGCTTGCTCACATTCACAGCCTTTAGGGAACAAAATTGAGATTCAAATCTAGGTCTGGATGGTGCTAGACACCAGATGATGTTCATAAAATTATTTGAAAGGAGAGGTTACCTATTTATTTTTTCATACCCACCTCAATCTTCAGACTCTTGCAATCTGCTGTTTGCCCTCACTGATAAAGTAAACAATGACTGGTAACTAAATCTTAATGGCCTCCTATCCATCCTTTAAGGTCCACCTCAAGTGTCACCTCATCCCCAATGACTTTCCTGTTATTTCTACCATTCCCTTCTTCAGTTTGGAAATATTTCCTTCTTCTACTTCCCCATACCCATTACTATACTGTCAACCAGATTTTTTTCATTCACGTGTTTCTGCCTTTATTCACATATTAACATATCCACCATTTATTTATTGAGCACTTACATGTCATTTAGTATCCTAAGTAAGGGAGGTTCAGAGGTGATTAGGGCATAATATTTTTTCTCCTAAAGGACATAGTCTAGTCAGGGGAATACATTGGTAGTAATAGTTATAATTCAGTGTGATGAGCTATAAAAAACTGGAACATTTTAGACATTTAAAATATATGTGTGGGTGACTAAATGCATTATTTTTGTTTTCAAAAAAAGAAAACACAGGGAAACCATATATGTGTGGGTGAGTTACTCAGATAGGCATGCTAATACTTACATTGTGGGCTCTAAAAGACTATGAGTAGGTTATTTTTAGCTGAACATTATACAATAAATACTTTAAAAACTTTTAGGCAAGTATAGACACACAATGGAAAGTTCAGATTTTTGGCTATGAGCATATAACTTAGAACATTCCATATATCTGCCCTCTGCCCCAAATCTATTTCCAAATCTACTCCTTGGCACATAGAAATATACCATCTCTTCTAGTTAGAGTACACTCAGATATAGGCATTAATAAAATATTTGTAAGTGAATGTTATTTAGCTTTGAGAGAGGTATGATATCAATGTCATAAATTCTTTAGGTAGTTCTGATTTTATTATATGTGCTGTCGAAGCAAGAACTCTTTAGGTAGTTCTGAATCAAAATAATTCAGGTTTTTTAGTATAGCTATCTTGCAGGATGAAACAGTTGATGATACACACGTTGGCTGATTTTGTGTACAGAGTATATACTACTAAACATTGCAATTTTGTCCAAATTTAATTTACTAATAAACTTTGAGAAAATTTAAGAACTGCTTGCTATTTAATAATATCTCAAATTTTCTATGTTCTTTAATCTGTAATCTGGATTCTCAGGCCATGTCTTCTGAAACTTAAGTTCTTAGATATCTAGACTTAGGTGATACAGTGAAAAACTGAATGCAGAGTCTTGAAAGATCTATCAAAACAAGACTCATGTTGAAATAAACAGTTATGGCTTGGCAGATAGGTATATCATCAACTTTTGCCTCTGTAATCTTGGCATGAAGTAATATACTTAAAGTGCTGAACTACCAAATTCACTTCCCTCACTCTTTAGAAGTAGTATTTTTGTAGAAAATATCACATAACTAATGTTTATCAGACAATTATGTACTCATCAAATGCCATATATTCATCAAATATCTGCCATTGTGAAGTAAAACTGTGTCACTTTCATAGATAACTGACCATTTTAGACTTCACTTGACAGATTACAAAGTGTTTCATGCTTAACAGGCAAATAAATAAATAAATAAATAAAAAGACAGCAAGCTACATAAGCCTACAATGCACTTATCCTTTCAGTTTAAATAGCTTTAAACTTTCCTTTTTGAAGAAACAAATGTGTGAGCAAGAGGAAAATGTGAGATAGAAAGACACATAACTGCACCATCTTAAATTCAATTTTCACACATTGATCTTCTCCTCAAAGATTTTATTCTAGGAATATTCTTGTTCAAATTTGAACAAAGATTCTATCAAGACAAACAATAGTTTTATAGAAATGATCTTTACTAGTTGACTTGATGTACCAAAGATATTTAGCTCATATACAAAAGCATTTTAATTTGCTTCACTTGAACTTCACCATAAACAAAAACAGAACTAAAATATTGACACCTGGACTTCAGTTTAAATATTTCATTTATTTTAACATATGAATTTGTATAAAGGTAACATTCCTTACAACAACAATATGGCTGAATCTGAGTAAAGTAAGAATATGAATATAAATATATAACTCTATATATACAAATATTTTGTTTTTGAGTCTGAATGTCTGTATGGCTAACTAATGGTAGTAACAATGTCATTTCATTTGACATTATGTATTACAGACATCATCCTTAGCAATACATATCTCTCTTCTCCTTTCTTGTTCTCTTCGTCCATCCAATTTCATTCTACACTCAGTGACATCCATATACAGCTGTTTGCCTCTCACATGTGATTACCAACTTTCATGAGGTTTTGTCAGAATACCCAAGAAAAGCAAAGGACCTTATATTTAGCTAAATTAATGGCATTCCTACCATCAATCAAGGAAATTATGGCATAGGCAATGTGTTGGGATTTTCCAAAATAAAAAAAAAAATAAGCATACAATATTTTAGCTCTATACACAAGGCTGGACAGTGTTCGTAAGTTGAATGGTATTAGCAATGATTACTGCAATTACAAAGTTTTTATCAACATCGGTCATAGTAACAAACCATCACAGTTGCTGCATCCACTGTCTCTCCAGTGCCAACACCTAGTGAGTAGTTCCATTTGCTGTGGTTGCTGAAGCACAGAATTCATCAAATGACCAAGAAGCTGAATCACAAACTTCTATTTTCTCTATATTTTTAAACCACATGCTCCCAAGTGTTCCTGACTGGTGACAGAGACATGTAGCTGTAGGATATTTATTCTGACTAAATACCTTAGAAGATCTTGAGAGCTAAATATTAAAAGGGTATTTACTGTTTATGAGTTTTAAACTGCCATCTATCGACCACAGTTAGACAACCATTTCTGAGAGAACTACTGGCAAGTTTTCAACATATTAAAATATTTATTTATTTATTTATTTATTTATTTATTTATTTGAGAGAGAGAGAGAGAGAGAGTACAAGCAGGAGGGGCGGAAGGAGAGGGAGAGAGAATTTCAAGCAGACTCTACGTAATATGGAGCCTAATACAGGGCTTGATTTCACAACCCTGTGAAATCATGACCTGAACTGAAAACAAGAGTCAGTTGCTTAACTGACTGTACCACCCAGGTGCCCCAGTCATCAACATTTTAATAAAGCATATATTTAGAGATGTAAAATGTGTTCTTCTGTCAGAACAGTAAAGCCAAATTAATTTTGTTTACTGATTCATCAATTTGCAGTCAGATCCTAAGCCACAAAAAATTCATTCTTATCATCACACAAGTGTAATAACAAAGGGAAAGAATTAATACTACATTCCTTAAAGACACCATTTTGGATTTAGTCCTAGCTCTTGCCCTCTATAAGTTTGGGCAATCTATTTAATGTCTTTGAGCCTCATTTTTGTCATATTTTAAATGGGTACAATGGTGTTTATCTCATAGATATTTGGTAGGGATTAAATGATTTAATGCAGTATTATATCTGGTATGTACTTAGTACTCAAAAAATGTCAGCTAATATTAATGGTGATAGTGGTGGTGCTAATATCTGTGGTGGTCTGCATATTCTTTGACATTCTTTTTTTTTTAAGATTTTATTTATTTGAGAGAGAGAGAGAGAGAGAGTGAGAGAGAGCAAAAGTGGGGAGGAGAGTGAGAAGCAGGCGGCCCGGGCCTCAATCCCAGGAACCCTGGATTATGACCTGAGCAGAAGGCAGATGCTTAACAAACTGAGCCACACAGGTGCCCTTATTATTTGGCATTCTTCTCATCAAAGCATGGAACTAATCCTTCCTTGAATATGAGTAAGCATTAGTGACTCAATATTTTTTTAATAGAATATGGTGGCAATGATGCTGTGTGGTTTGTAAATTACAACATAAGAAGCAAATACATCTTTCTGGTGCAACCATTCTGTAATGCTCTCTCTTTCACTTTCTCTATCTCAATGCATATCTCTGAAACCTAGTCATCATGTCATGTAGGTATTCACTTGGCAACCCCATCAAAAGTACTGACCTAGGTGTAGAGACAGCTGGTGTGTTCTGGATTTTTCAGTTTTTTTGAAGGAGGCTTGGGTGGCTATGTATTTCCCCCTTAGGACCGCCTATGCTGTATCACATAGGTTTTGGAACGAAGTGTCTTCATTCTCATTGGTTTCCATGAATTGTTTAAGTTCTTCTTTGATCTCCTGGTTGATCCAAGCATTCTTAAGCAAGGTGGTCTTTAGCTTCCAGGTGTTTGAGTTCCTTCCAAACTTTTCCTTGTGATTGAGCTCCAGTTTCAAATCATTGCGATCTGAGAATATGCAGGGAATAATCTCAGTCTTTTGGTATCGGTTGAGTCCTGATTTGTGACCCAGTATGTGGTCTATTCTGGAGAAGGTTCCATGTGCACTTGAGAAGAATGAGTATTCTGTTGTTTTAGGGTGGGATGTTCTGTAAATATCTATGAGGTCCATCTGGTCCAAAGTGTCATTCAATGCTCTGGTTTCTTTATTGATTTTCTGCTTTGATTAACTATTTCTGAGAGAGGCATGTTAAGATCTCCTACTATTGGGGCGCCTGGGTGGCTCAGTGGGTTAAGCCTCTGCCTTGGGCTCAGGTCATGATCTCAGGGTCCTGGGATCAAGCCCCGTATCGGACTCTCTGCTCAGTGGAGAACCTGTTTCTCCCTACCCCCCACCTGCCTCTCTGCCTGCTTGTGATCTCTCTCCCTGTGTCAAATAAATAAATAAAAATCTTAAAAAAAAAAAGATCTCCTACTATTAATGTATTCATATCAATATGACTATCTTGATTAACAGTTTTCTTATATAATTGGCTGCTCCCATATTGGGGGCATAGATATTTACAATTGTTAGATCATCTTGGTGGATAGTCCCTTTAAGAATTATGTAGTGTCCTTCTGTATCTCTGACTACAGTCTTTAGTTTAAAATCTAATTTATCTGATATGAGAATCGCTACCCTGGCCTTCTTTTGAGGCCAACTGGCATGAAAGATGCTTCTCCATCCCTTCACTTTCCGTCTGGGTGTATCTTTAGGTTCAAAATGGGTCTCTTGTAGACAACATATGGATGGGTCCTGTCGTTTTATCCAATCTGCAATCCTGTGCCAATTTATGGGCGCATTTAGGCCATTCACATTGAGAGCGATTATTGTAGATACATTTTTAATGACATTGTGTTACCTTTGAAGCCTTTCTGGATTTTTCCTCTTTTATAGAAACCCCCTTCATATTTCCTGCAGTGTCGGCTTGGTGGTTGCATAGTCTATTAAGCCTTGCCAGTCTTGAAAACTCTTTATCTCTCCATCCATTTTGAATGTCAGTCTTCCTGGATAAAGTATTCTTGGCTGCATGTTCTTCTCATTTAGTGCCCTGAATATATCTTGCCAGCCCTTTCCGGCTTGCCAGGTCTCTGTGGACTGGTCTGACATTATTCTGATGGGGTTTCCACTGTAAGTAAGGAGCCTATTTGTCCTAGCGGCTTTCAAGAGATTATATCTACAATTTTGATTCCTCAATTTGACTATCAGGTGCCTTGATGTTTTTCTGGAATCTATAAACTTGGGTGGAGACTGCTCTGCCTCTAGTACATGAACACTGGTTCCATTTGCGAGATTGGGAAAATTTTCATAAAGAACTTGTTCCACTATATCTTCTAGACTTCTTTCTTTCTCCTCCCCTTCAGGGATTCCAATAATTCTGATGTTGGAACATTTCATGGCATCATTTATTTCCCTGATTCTGTTTTCATGGTTTCTAAGCTGTTTGTTCCAGGCTTCCTCCTGATCCTTTCTCTCTATCTGTTTGTCTCTACACCTTAAAGAACTGGAGAATCAACAACAAATCAAACCAACTCCACACATAAGAAGGGAAATCAAGATTAGAGCTGAGATCAATGAGGTAAAAACCAGAGACACAGTAGAACGTATCAATGAAACTAGAAGCTGTTTTTTTGAAAAAATCAATAAGATCAATAAACCATTGGTCACACTAGCCCAAAAGAAAACAGAGAAAGCCCAAATTCATAAAATTATGAATGAAAAGGGAGAGTTCACAGCTAACACCAAGGAAGTAGAAACAATCATCAGAAGTTATTATCAACAGTTATATGCCAATAAAATAAGCAACCCAGATGAAACGGATGCATTCCTGGAAAACTATAAACTCCCAAAATTGAACCAGGAAGATATTGACAACCTGAATAGACTGATATTTAGTAACGAAGTTGAAGCAGTGATCAAAAACATCCCAGAAAACAAGATCCCAGGACCTGAAGGATTCCCTAGGGAATTCTACCAATCTTTCAAAGAAGAAATAACACCTATTCTCCTGAAGCTGTTTCAAAAAATTGAAGCAGAAGGAAAATTTCAAGACTCTTTCTATGAAGCCAGCATTACCTTGATCCCCAAACCAGTCAAAGACCCTACCAAAAAGGAGAATTTCAGACCAATATCATGATGAATATGGATGCTAAGATTCTCAACAAGATCCTAGCAAACAGGATCCAACAGCATATTAAAAAGATCATCCACCATGACCAGGTGGGATTCATTCCTGGGCTAGAAGGATGGTTCAACATTCGCAAATCATTCAATGTGATAGAACAAATCAATAAGAGAAGAGAGAAGAACCACATGGTCCTCTCAATTGATGCAGAAAAAGCCTTTGACAAAATCCAGCATCCATTCCTGATTAAACGCTTCAAAGTATAGGGATAGAGGGAATATTCCTGAACTTCATAAAATCTATCTATGAAAGACCCACAGCAAATTTCATCCTCAATGGGAAAAAGCTTACAGCCCTCCCGTTGAGAACAGGAACACGACAAGGATGCCCACTCTCAACATTCTTGCTCAACATAGTATCAGAAGTCCTAGCAACAGCAATCAGACAACAAAGAGAAATAAAAGGTATCCAAATTGGCAATGAAGAAGTCAAACTCTCTTCACAGATGACATGATTCTTTATATGGAAAACCCAAAAGACGCCACCCCAAACTACTAGAACTCATACAGCAATTCAACAACGTGGCAGGATACAAAGTCAATGTACAGAAATCAGTGGCTTTCTTATACACTAACAATGAAAATACAGAAAGGGAAATTAGAGAATCTATTCCATTTACTATAGCACCAAGAACCATAAGATACCTGGAAATAAACCTAACCAAAGAGGTAAAGGAACTGTACTCGAGGAACTACAGAACACTCATGAAAGAAATTGAAGAAGACACAAAAAGATGGAAGACCATTCCATGCTCTTGGTTCAGAAGAATAAACATTGTTAAAATGTCTATACTGCCTAGAGCAATCTATACTTTGAATGCCAATCTGATCAAAATTCCACCGGTATTTTTCAAAGAGCTGGAGCAAATAAACCAGAAATGTGTATAATCAGAAGAGACCCCGAATCGCTAAGGAAATGTTGAAAAACAGCAATAAAACTGGGGGCATCACATTACCTGATTTCAAGCTTTACTACAAAGCTGTGATCACCAAGACAGCATGGTACTGGCATAAAAACAGACACATAGACCAGTGGAACACAGTAGAGAGCCCAGATATGGACCCTCAATTCTATGGGCAAATAATCTTCGACAAAACAGGAAAAAATATACAGTGGAAAAAAGACATTCTTTTCAATAAATGTTGCTGGGAAAACTGGACAGCTATATATAGAAGAATGAAACTCGACCATTCTCGTACACTGTACACAAAAACAAACTCAAAATGGATAAAAGACCTCAACGTGAGACAAGAATCCATCAGAATCATAGAGGAGAACATAGGCAGTAACCTCTTCGATATCAGCCACAGCAACTTCTTTCAAGATATGTCTCCAAAGGCAAAGGAAACAAAAGCCAAAATAAACTTTTGGGACTTCATCAAAATCAAAAGCTTCTGCACAGCAAAGGAAACAGTCAAGAAAACAAAGAGGCAACCCAGGGAATGGGAGAAGATATTTGCAAATGACAGTAGAGACAAAAAGTTGATATCCAGGATCTATAAAGAACTCCTCAAACTCAACACACACAAAACAGATGAACATATCAAAAAATGGGCAGAAGAAATGAACAGACACTTCTCCAATGAAGACATACAAATGGCTATCAGACACATGAAAAAATGTTCATCATCACTAGCCATCAGGGAGATTCAAATTAAAGCCACATTGAGATATCACCTTACACCAGTTAGAACTGCCAAAATTAGCAAGACAGGAAACAACATGTGTTGGAGGGGATGTGGAGAAAGGGGAACCCTCTTACACTGTTGGTGGGAATGCAAGTTGGTGCATGCTCATTGGAGAACAGTGTGGAGATTCCTCAAGAAATTAAAAATAGAACTTCCCTATGACCCTGCAATTGCACTACTGGTTATTTAACCCGAAGATACAGATGTAGTGAAAAGAAGGGCTATCTGTACCCCAAAGTTTATAGCAGCAATGGCCATGGTCGCCAAACTGTGGAAAGAACCAAAATGCCCTTCAACAGACGAATGGATAAGGAAGATGTGGTCCATATACACTATGGAGTATTATGCCTCCATCAGAAAAGATGAATACCCAACTTTTGTAGCAACATGAACGGGACTGGAAGAGATTATGCTGAGTGAAATAAGTCAAGCAGAGAGAGTCAATTATCATATGGTTTCACTTATTTGTGGAGCATAACAAATAGCATGGAGGACAAGGGGAGTTAGAGAGGAGAAGGGAG
>PJEN01026032.1:0-15233 GCA_004024605.1 Pteronura brasiliensis | reverse complement strand
GTTGCAGAAGGTCCATCCTCTGTATTTTTCTTCTGTTGGGCATTCTTCCTCCTAGTCATTTTGGTGAGAGATGACTGAACAGATGTAGTTGGTTGTATCGACCGTGGTGCAGTCTGGGTGCACCCTGGAACACTTCTGAGCAATCAGGATTCCCCACCCAAATGAGAGAAAAAAGAAAGGAAAAAGAAAAGAAAAAAAAGAGAGAGAGAGAGAGACAGGAAAGGAAAGGAAGATGAAAGAGAAGGTTCAGCCCAAGTGGGCCCCAAGGTAAGATTTATGAGGTATACAAACTAAAACAGACAAACAAAAAGACTGATAAATGTATATAACAAGATATATATATATATATATAGATATAGATATATAGATATATAGATATATATAGATATACAAATAAAGGAAGAACCTTTTCGAAAAGAACCCCAAGTGTAAGATTTATATACTATCAGGACAAACACAAAAACACAGAAACACTGGTGGAAGAAAAAGATGGGAGAGTGGTTATAAATTCTCAGTGCGGGCGAAGAAGGTTTTTTTTTATTCTTCCTGGATGTATCTTGATATCTTTGTTAAAGGACTCAACTTTCCTAGGCTAGAGGGGGATTAAAAATTGGTTAACCTATAGGGGTAGTATTGATTAGGGAAAGGGGATTACTTTGAAGTTTAACTCTATATGAACACTAGAAAATAAAAATTAAAAAAGAATAAACTAGACTAAACTAAACTAAAATTTAAAAAAAATTCAAAAAATAGAAATGCAAAAGAAAAACACAGGCGTATGTATCAAAAAGTTCAGGTTAGAAGGTTATTATGGAATTTGATGTACTGGACAGCTCACTGTGATGGTAAATAGGTTAAAAAATTATCTATTAAAAAATGGGCCAGAATAGTGGGAACAAATTAAAAATAAAAGTTGTCCTATGAAGTAGTGGTGGTGGTTCTCTTGTAGTCTTTTTTTTTTTTTCCCCTCTCCTGGTTGGGTTTCTGGGGGAGGGGTCTGCCACGTGGGTTTTCAGTCAATATTGTTCCCTGAGTTAAGTCCTCCCGCCCCCCTCAAGGGGGTGGGCTCTGAGGAAACCGGTTTTTTCAGGCTTGTGTTTTCTGGAGGTTTTTATGTTTGTTCACCTTTATTTTTCCTCTCACCTTGACTGCTTTTGATGGTTTTTGTAAGTTTAGAGGAAAGCAAACTGCACCCTGACCTCCCCCTCAGAGTGAAGTCTCAGTCTGCTCCCCTGTGGGTGTTGCAGAGCCCAGATAAATCCCCCCTTGGCCGCTGGCAGAGCAGGTTCTGAGTCGCGGTCCCTCGGGACACAGGATCTTACAATTGTACCCAAAACCACGGCAGCCGCGGCGGCTGTCTGGCAGCTCCAGACCGCCAGAGAGGTTCCAGGCAGCGATCGCACACTGAGATTTTCCCGCTGGCCCGGGCTGGGAGTGCCTGGTCTTTCTGGGTCTAAGAGCGCCCGGCTTGCGCGCACCTCTTTCAGGAGAGAGTCTCGCGCGCGCGTCTTAGGCTGAAACAATGGCGCGTGTCAAAGAGCGCCGGCTGGGCCTTTGTACCTCTCTCAGGGGAGGATGAGGGGCGCGCGCATCTCAGGCTCTGCCGTCTGGCGTGGCTCCCATCCCCTCACAGGGGCCAGAACCCACGCAATCTCCGGTGCGCTGGTGGCTTAGGACCAAGACCTGGTTTCCCCACCGCACTCTCTCTGGCTCCGCGCCAGGGGAGGCTGTCCTGGGACCGGGGACTTAAGCCCCTGTCCCTAGCTGCCCCGATTCCCACAGTTTCCCCCCACGATCTTTTGCTCTTTTGGAGTGCTTTCAACCAGTCCCCAAGTTAATGCTGGTCCCCAGACGCAGGGCACTCTCGCTCGTATTAGGGCTGTTACTTTCCAACCGGTCACCTCTGGTGGCTCCCTCCCCCTTTTGTTTATCTTCCGATATCAGTCCGCCTTTCCCACCCAGCTTTACCTGCCCACTGGCGTCTTCTGCCCCTGTAGAGATCCAGATGTGTATAATTCTGATCTCAGGCTGATTTCATGGATGATCGGAATTCTTTGGTAGGTAATCAGCTCACTTTAGGGTACTGGTTGAAAAGGCGCCTCCTCCTACTTCCCCGCCATCTTGTCCCTTCCTGCCTTGACATTTTTAAAATAAAGCTTGATATAAAAAATATCAAATTTCACAAAAATTATAAGTGCAATTGAATCTAAGAATTAACATTTTTGTGGTTTCAATTTTTGTCCCAGGAGAGATTTTGTAGGGAAAGTGTGCCTTCAGGGAAAGTGAGAAGTAAATATAAATCACAAATTCCTTCCATTGTCACAGTTTTTAGGCTATTGCCTTGTGGGTAGGCATTTTGCCATCAGCTATGACTTTATAATAATGGACTTATAAATTAATAATTATATTGTCACCCATTGGTTAAGTTCAAGTGTATAAATGCTTTCACATTCCACCTTTATTATCCCAAGTTCACAGATGAGCAAAGTAAAGTTTTTAGTGATGTGCCTCAAATCACACAACTCCCTATCTGTAGGCAGTTAATATCTGTAAATCCACTGTAGTGTGTCTAATTTGTGAAACGTCATATCCCTTGAAGAAGGCACCACTCTGCAAGAGTAGAATGCCATCATATACCAGATGTCATCATCTACCAGCATATGCCAATGCCCAAAGTATCTGGAAAGAAGAGAGAAATAGTCTTTTCTAAAGTGTTCTTCTCCCAGAAGGAATGAGACTTTCAATTCCATCAAAAAAGGTTTAGGAGGTCCTGGGTGGCTCAGTTGGTTAAGCAACAGCCTTTGGCTCAGGTCATGATCCCAGAGTCCCTGAATCGAGTCTCACATCGGGTTCCCAGCTCCATGGGGAGTCTGTTTCTCCCTCTGACCTTCTCCCCTCTCATGCTTTCTCTCACTCTCTCTATCAAATAAATAAATAAAATATTTAAAATTTTAAAAGTTTAAATCCTATAGGCTAAGGACTGTCCTTTGTAAGGATTCAAACACCACTCAAGGGGTAATTTATTCAGCCATTACCAGCCACTAATTTCCCCCATGGAAAAGTAGCAAGAGAGAAAATAGAAAGCTCAAGGAAAATTTCAAGATGAGAGAGAACTGGAATGGGATTTGAGTAGCAGTATTGAGCTAGGCACTTTCATATTGTTATCTCTTTGAATTCTTTAATTCTGAAAACCAAGTTGGAAAAAGAGGGAAAGCGAATCTCAGAGAGGTTAAGTCCATTGGCCAAGATCATAGAATTAGGGGCATAGCTGGGAATTGAATCCCCATTTTTCTGACCTCGGAAGCTGATCTGTGCCAGGAAGTTCATTATTCCTGGAGAAATGCTGACCCAGAATGCCCTTTGGGTACAAAGACCCTGGATAGACCCTGGGTGATCTTATCCATTAGGCACAGGAGGCACAATGCCTAAGTATCATGTAATTTTTAGGAGTCCACAAAAATGGTTTAAGGAGGTGATGCCACTCAAAATGGCAGAGTAGCAAACTCCAGGGCCCGGCCCATCTACAAGAGCAACTATTTTTGGCAAAAAATGTTAGACTCAACTTTCACAGAATTCTGGAATCTAGTCAAAATCTTAGAACAACTAGAGGAAAGCTTAATGAAGAAAGAAGCTGCAGCGTTTTAGTAAGAGAGAGTGGTGACATTTTAAATACCTCTCTTACCATTCCCATTCCCCAAATCAGCAGCAGCCATGAAGACTCCTGGTGCAGGTCTAAGTGCCAGAGGGAACAGTACAGACCTTATTCACAAAGAAGGGTGGATGTGTGTTTCAGCTCCACTGGCAACTCCTTGAAAGAACATCTCAAGGGCTTTCCATTGTTTCTTTTGCCTTGGAGAGTTCCCAGGGCTGGAGTGACTGCCCAGGCAGCATTTGCTGACAGCACTTGTAATGTCCATTTTATGTACAAACTTGGCTGAGCCATGGTGCCCAGATATTTGGTCAAACATTATTCTGGATGTTTGGAAATCGGTCAGAGGGGGTGATGAACCATGAGAGACTGTGAACTCTGAGAAACAAACTGAGGGTTTTAGAAGGGAGTGGGGTGTGGGAATGGGTGAGACTGGTGGTGGGTATTAAGGAGGGCACGTATTGCATGGAATACTGGGTGTTACACACTAACAATGAATCATGGAACACTACATCAAAAACTAATGATGCAGGGCGTCTGGGTGGCTCACTGGGTTAAACATCTGTCTTTGGCTCAGGTCATGATCTCAGAGTCCAGGGATTGAGCCCTGCATCAGGCTCTCTACTCAGCGGGGGGCCTGCTTCCCCCACCCATGCCTGCCTCTCTGCCTACTTGTGATCTCTGTCTGTCAAGTAAATAAACAAAATCTTTTTTTAAAAAAAACCTAATGATGTAATATATGGTGGCTGACATAACACAATAAATAAATAAATAAATAAATCAGTGAATTTTGAGTAAGGCAAAAACCCCTCTGTACAGGTGGGCTTCATCCCACCAGTTCATGGCTTTAATAGAATAAAGATTAATCACCCAGAGCAAGAAGGAATTCTGCCAGTAAACTGACTTTGGATTCAAACTGGGTCTTCAGCCCGAAAGCCTATCCTGAAGATTTTTTACATGCCGACTCCCAAAATCATGGGAGTCGGTATGTTTGTCTTAAGGACAATCATTTGTTTGTCCTTAAGACAAACAAATAAATAAACATCCTGCTGCTTCTGTTTCTCTGGAGAATCTTAATACAATGTTGGTACTGAGAAGTGAGGTACTACCTTAACAAATGCCTAAAAATGTGGAAGTGGCTTTGGAATTGGGAATGGGTAAAGGCTGGAAGAGTTTTGAGATGTGTGCTAGAAAAAATCTGGATTGCCACGAAGAGACTGTTGGTAGAAATGTAGACGTTCAAGGTGATTCTGGTGAGATTTTTAAAAAGAAAAGAGGTTTGGAACACTGAAAAAATAAAGTAAAATTTAAAAAAGGAAGAAGAAAAGAGTAACATGTTATAGGAAACTGAGGAAAGATGATCCTTGCTACAAAGGAGCAAAGAACTTGGCCAAATTGTGTTCTAGTATTTTGCAGAAAGTAGAAATTGTATGAATTTGGATATTTAGCATAGGAGATTTTAGTAAAATATTCACGGCATTGCCTGGTTTCTCTTTACTGCTTAGGATAAAACATAAGAAGAAAGGGGTAAATTGGAGCAGGAATCATCAAGCAAAAAATATCAGGACATGATGATTGGAAAATTCTGTCTATCCATATTGCATAAAAAAATGAGAAAGCATGTTCTGGGGAGAACATGAAAGGTGTGATTGGACAGTCAATCCAGAAAAGAGATGATGGGCATGATTCAGTCTAACCAGCAATCTCAGCAGAAGCCAGAAATAGAGATGGAGTTATACCAGCAGAAACACTGCCAGCTTTGACTGAAGAAGACAAAGAAGAGACAAAACGAAGAAAGGCTATAGGATAGAACCATAGACCTATCCAGCTGTGAACATGTGTTGTCCTTCAAGAAAAAATAAGAATGACCCCAAAATGGGACAGTGTTTTCCTGGGTTTCAGAGAGCAGGGCCACTTCTTTGGTTTCACAGGGCAAGGCCTAGGGAGGAGCAGAGCTGCCACCCAGAGACAAGGGGGTAGGGCTGCTACCTCAGTGGGCTCAGATTCTACTGCTGTGGGCCTGGAGGACAGAGCATTGAGCCGAAGAGAACTATTTCTTGGGACTCCAAATCAAATGGAATTTTCCCACTAGGTTTTAGACTTGTTTGTGATCTGTAATTCCTTTCTTCTTTCCGATCTTGACCCTTTTGGAATAAGAATCTGTATCCTATGCATTTCCCACCATTGTATTTTGGAAGCAGTTTAACTTATCTGATTTTGCAGGTTCACAACTGGACAGGAATTTTGTCTCAAGATGAATAATCTCTTAAGTCTCACCCATCCTTGATTTAGATATTTAGGTGAGATTTGGGACTGAGGGTTAATGCTGGAATAGGTTAACACTTGGGCTGTTGAGATGGGGTGAATGTATTTTGCATATGAGAAGGACATGAATTCTGGGTATCCAGAATGTTGATTGTTATGGACTAAATTGTGTGCCCTCAAAATTCATATGTTGAAATCCTAATTCCCAGGACCTCAGATTGTGACTATATTTGGAAATTGCGTCTTTAAAGAGGTGATTAAAATAAAATAATAAAATAACATATATTTGTGGCATAAATAAATAAATAGGTGATTGAATTAAAATGTGACCCTTAAGATGGGCCCGAAACTGATTTGGCTTGTGTCCTTACAAGAAGATGAAATTTGAACATACACAAATACCAGGTATCTGAGCACACAGAGTAAAGAGCATATGAGGACAGAGCAAAAAGGTGGCCATCTGCAAGTCAGGGAAAGAGGCCTCACAAGACACCTTGATCTTGGACTTCTAGGTTCCAGAACTGTGAAAAAAATAAATTCCTCTTATTTAAGGTGCCCTGTCTGTAGTATTTTGCTATGGAAGCCCTAGCAAACTAATACACAAGTCTAGAGCGAAGGGCAAGAGTCAGGACAAGCAACAGACAGACTGATAAGCCTGGGAGAAAAAGAGGTTGGCAAAAAATATGTAGGAAAATGAGGGCTTTTAAAAAGCTCCTGTGTGGGGGGCACCTGGGTGGCTCAGATGGTTAAGTGTCTGCATTCAGCTCAGGTCAGGATTTCAGGGTCCTGGGATCGAGCCCCACATTAGGCTCCCTGCTCAGCGAGGAGTCTGCTTCTCCCTCTCCCTCTGTCTGCTGTTCCCCACTGCTTATGCTCTCTCTCTCTCTCTCAAATGAATTAAAAAAAAAAAAAGCTCCTGTGTATATCAAGGAATCCAGAAGTTCTCCTACATTAAAGGAAAGACATTTCACATTTCATGCTTTATGTTTGTTAATTTTTCAAGTAATATACAGTGATGTTTTCATAATTACCTGATAAATTAATCAATTAAAAGGAAAAGGTAACCTTATCACCACTTACTCAATCCTTCCATTAGACCACTGTCACTCTTACAAATACACTGTTCCCTCCTTACTACTAAAGATCTATTTGTGTAGATGTTTCACATAGGCACCTGTATCAAAAACTAAGATTGATCCATGTGACTCCTGGGTTCCTAGAAAGGGACTGAAAAACTATATGAGTTGTGACTCCATCGAAATAGAAACAAATAAGCAACACAATTAGATCTCATATTGGCATACATTTGTTGGAAAATTTCTTGTGAAATTACCTAGAGGGGCAAGAAAGTTATGAGAGGAAGATTTTTTTTTATCAGAAGTCAGACATAAGGTCACATCTATCATACAACAAACACGATCCCTGGCACATAATACATGCTTAAAGATTCTGAGATTCCTTAGAAGTGGGAACATGTCATTACAATCTTGTTATGCATTTATAGAAATTTAATTAATTCACTCAACAACTATTTCTTGAACACCTTCTAAGTGCAGATACTATTATAGACATTGAGATACAGTAGTTAACAAAAAAGACAGAGACCTCTGATTTTGTAAGTGAGGGAGACAGAAAATAAATTAAGTATAATATTAGTAGGATAGAGAGTGATAAATGTTCAGGAGAAAAATAGGGAAGGAGGATATTGAGAGTGGGAGTCCAGGAGGCTGGGAGTCCGGGAATGAAAAGGTAATAGGGAATGAATAGGTAGTAGGGAAGTAATGAATATGGGATATAAACAGGGAAGCTAGGGGACACCTCAGTGATAAAACGATTTTGAAGCAAATACTCTAAGGAAATCACAGGGATAGTCTAGGGGGTATTTTGGAAATAGTATTCCAGGTAGAGAGAATAGCAAATGCAAAGGTCCAGAGGACACAGCATAATTGGCATATTCACAAAACCACACAGAGGCTAGCGTGGCTGGAATAAAGTGAGGGAAAGGAAGCATAATAAGAATGAAGTCCTAGAAGGAACCTGGGGATGAGATCATGTTGAACACTGTTAAAGTGCTGGCCTGAAATCATATTCCAGCACTTCAACCATTCTCCTTCCAGTATCCTCAAGTTCCTCATCTCATCCTCCTTGTCCCAAGCAGTGATCAGAATTCCCATACAACTATATATTTTTTGTAATACAAAAACTTGGAAGGAATGATTTCTTCCAGGTTAATTTCCAGGAATGGTATGGTCAAAGGATCTGTACATTTAAATGGAATCTGTACATGTAAATGGAATAATATCCTTCATGTTTTAGGGTATGATAATTTTCCCAATATAAAGAAAAATCTTCCAATCCGGTAAGAACATGATTTACATTACAGAGACAAGAACAGTAGTTTGGGTTCAGAAAGACCACAATTCCAATATGACTTTCGAGATTACAGCTGAACTTGGTGGTGTCCTTGGTTGGGGGGGAATTAGGGGTTGGCAATCAGAAAGTCATTTGTTACCACCTCTGTCTTTCTTTTTGGTGGCTGTATGACCCTAGACAATATCCTTCTTGTTTTCTCAGTTTCCTCATCTGCAAAATGGAGATGATTATCTTCCTCACAGGAATAAATGAGATAACCTGTATGTGGCACATGGTCAGACTTTCCTGGGTTGCCTACAGGGCAGCAACTAGGGAACCCACCTGCAAGGAGCCTTGTGCCAGTGGACATTTAAATTGGAAGGGGAGGTGAACCATGAGAGACTATGGACTCTGAAAAACAATCTGAAGGGTTGGAAGAGGTGGGGGGGTGGGAGGTTGGGGGAACCAGGTGGTGGGTATTAGAGAGGGCACGGACTGCATGGAGCACTGGGTGTGGTACAAAAACAATGAATACTGTTACGCTGAAAATAAATTTTAAAAAAGATTAAAAAAATAAAAAATAAAAATAAATAAATAGCAATAGTAGGCATAGGCTGGGCCCGCGGCCCTTGCTGTGGGGATGAGGCTGGAGTGGGCGGGGAGGGGCGCTGGAGGCTGGGAGGACGGAGGAGGGAGGAGGCAGCGGCCGCGCGAGCGGCTGGCTGGAGGTTCGCACCGGACGCGTAAGTAAACTGCGATGCTGTCTCGGGTTCGCCGGCCAGTATGCCGCCGCCGGTGCCAGGCTCACGCTGCCTGGCGCCCTTCTGCCTCCGAGCCAGCCTCGCGCAACCTCGCCGTCTCCCCGCGGCTCCCGGCCCGCGCCCCTCGGGTCCCGCGGCTGACCCGCGCGGGATGTGACCTCTTGTAGCTGCCTGGCCTCCTCTGCCGCCCGAGGGGCCCGCCTTTACTTGCTTTTGGGGGTTGGGGGTAGCAGCGGCACGCGGATCGTGGCATTGGAGTTCCCGGGCTTGCAGCGGCCGCCGCAACCTCATCCACGCACCCCGAGCGCCTCTTCTTCCCAGAGCAGCGGCGGAGAAGGCGAAGCGACCGGCGGGGCCGAGGCAGACGGGGCTTAAGGCGCGCAGGGCGGCGGGGACAACGGGGGCGGCGGCGGGGCCGAGAATCCAGCCGGAGGGGACGTGGCGGCGGCTGGCGACAAGGAGCGGAAAGTGGGGTTGGCGCCCGGCGACGTAAAGCAAGTCACCTTGGCGCTCAGGGCTAGAGCTTTCAAAGTCGCAACCCTAACTGCTGGAGGGCGGCGGCCGCGACGCCAGGCTGCGGAAGACCCCGCAGGGCATCGGGCTCCTGGCCAAGACTCCTCCCCACCCCGCCCAGCCGCCCTGTCAAGAGAACGTCGCCAAGTACCGGCGTATCCAAACGTTGATCTATGACGCCCTAGAGAGACCGCGGGGCTGGACGGTGCTCTACCACGCGCTCGTACTCTTGGAGCTACCTAAGCGGCAGAACTGGGATTCCCGCAGGAGTGTTCCACCTGTGTCCTAGTGCTCTCTTCACCACGTCACTGTTGTCCCCAATGACTGACGATGTGGAAAAAGGTAACAGACTGAAATGCTACCTTCTTGGGTGAGACGCTTTGTACAGCTGCTTTTCTGAAAAGTCCCCAGGGGAGGAGTATCTGGCTAGCCCAGTCAGTAGAGCATGAGACTCTTCACCATTATAAGATGAGTAAGTTCTGGGGATCTACTGCATAGTATGATGACTATAGTTAACAATACCGTAGCTGAGAGAGTAGTTCTTTTTTTTTTTTTTTTTTTAGATTTTATTTATTTATTTATTTGACAGACAGAGATCACAAGTAGGCAGAGAGGTAGGCAGAGAGAGAGGGGGAAGTAGGCTCCCCGCTGAGCAGAGAGCCCGATACCGGGCTCGATCCCAGGACCCTCGATCCCAGGACCCTGGGATCGTGACCTGAGCTGAAGGCAGAGGCTTTAACCCACTGAGCCACCCAGGCGCCCTGAGAGAGTAGTTCTTAAAAGTTCTCATCACACATGTACACACAGAGGTAACTATATGAGGTGCTAGATGTGTTTATGAACCTTATGTGATAAGTCATTTCCTTTTATCTGTGTATCAAATCATGAAATTATACATCTTACACGATGTTATATGTCAGTTATATATCAGTAAAGGAGGAAAAAACACAAATGAAATTCATGATTCTTGATTGGATCCCAGATTGAAAAAATAAGTAACAATGAAGGAAAAACGAAACAGCAATCGCATTGATAGGAGTGTATTACTGGATCCAAATCCCTGAAAGTGTAAATTTTATTTACTGGTGTAAACTTAGGCTAAAATTTAAAATTTCTATAAAAAGAGGAAAATGTAAAGAAGCAAATAAAAATCATTATATATACCTCCAATTAAAGGTATTTTTTTAAATTTTTATTAAGATTGTAAGCTTGACAATAGATATTGCTTATTACTTACTAACTATGGCATCCTGCATGAGTCAAAAACTGCATGACCAGGGGGTCTGGGTGGTTCAGTCCGTTAAGCGTCTGCCTTTGGCTCTCCTCATGATCCCAGGGTCCAGGGATTCAGTCCTGCATTGCTCTCCCTGCTTGTGTGGGAGCATGCTCCTCCCTCTGCCTCTGCCTGCTGCTCTGCCTACTTGTGCTCTCTATCTCTCCGTCAAATAAATAAATAAATAAAATCTTTAAAAAAAACCCCAAAACTACATGATCAACTCAATAGAAGCAGAAAAAGAACTAGAGGAAATCCAACACCCATTCAGGATAAAATCAAACTAGAAATATCAAGGAAATCCCTCAACCTGATGAAGCTCCCATTCTACCAGAAAATCCTAAAACTAATAACCTGGGGCTCCTGGGTGGCTCAGTCTGTTAAGCATCTGGTCTGCCTTCACGTAGGTCATGATCTCAGGGTCCTGGAATCCAAGCCCCTAGTCCTGAGGCTCCCTGCATCAGTCTCCCTGCTCAGAGGGAGAGTCGGCTTTTCCCCTTCCCTCTGCCCCTTACCGCCACCTCCCCATCCCCCCATGCTCTCTCTCATTCACTCTTTCTCTCAAATAAATACACAAAATTGTTAAAAATAAAAAATAAAACTGGGGCTCCTGGGTGGCTCAGTGGCTTAAAGCCTCTGCCTTCCTCTCTGGTCATGATCCCAGGGTCCTGGGATCAAGCCCAACGTCGGGCTCTCTGCTCAGCCAGGAGCCTGCTTCCTCCTCTCTCTCTCTCTCTCTCTGCCTCTCTGCCTACTTGTGATCTCTGTCTGTCAAATAAACAAATAAAATCTTGAAAAAATAAAAAATAAAATAATAAAACTAATATCCTATTTAGTGGTGAAAAACTGAATATTTTCCCCTAATATTAGGAACAAGGCAAGGATGTTTGCTCTTACTGGTTTTATTCAGAGTAGTACCGGAGATACTAGCCACTGCAAAGAAGTATGAAAAAGAAATGGAAGGCATATAGATTGCAAAGGAATAAATAAAACTATATTTGCAGGTAACATGATGTTGTGTGTGGAAAATCCTAAGAAATCTGTAAGAGAAATACTAGTGCTAATACAGAAATTTTGAAAGATCAATAATGTCTGTATACTAGAAATGAACAATCAGAAAATGAAACTAAGAAATCAGTTCCTGGGAGAATATGTGATATGGTGAATGCTGTGAAATGTGTAAGCCTGACTATTCACAGACCTGTACCCCTGGGGCAAATAATACATTATATGTTAATAAAAATAATTAATAAAAAATCCTTTATCTAAATGGGAAAAAAGAAATCAATTCCTAAAGTAGTGTAAAATAGAATAAAATGCTTAGAAATAAACTTGGCAAAATAAGTGCAAGGCTTATTCACTGAAAATTATAAAAGCTGAGAGAAATTAAAGATCTAAATTAATAGACATACATGTCACATTTAACAACTGGAGGACTGCCCTGTTCTCTCTTGCTCCTTCTGGGATTCCAGTTAACTGTGTTAGAATTATTCACTGTATTATCTTTAATTCTTGCTCCCTCTTTTTCAGTATGTTCCATCACTTTTTCTCCCCAGGCTTCGCTCTAGATATTTTCTTCAGACTGTCTTTCATTTTTTCACGTGGAGAACTCACTATGACCCTTAATATCTAACACCACACATTCAGGGTAGTTTGAATTGTCCACCTAGAGCACAGAAGGGAGGTGAGGGTTACGGACATTAATTAGCTCATTCCAGGTCACCCAGCCTGAACACATCAGAGCAGGGATAGTGTCTCACAATGGACACTCTGTCCAAGTCCTTCCTGCTGTGCTTGCTCACTCCTGGGTGGTGAATTCTCCCCACCTCTCACCTCCCAGGAGGTACAGGGCAGCCTTCCAATCTTCTGTGCTATATTTCTTTCTCGATTATAAAACTCAGTGATATTTCTTTATTAGCCATGACAGCATCCCAGGATCTTTTTCTTGGTTTTTAGTGTTTTCTACTTTGTGTTTTATTTTGTGTTGTCTTTTTTTCTTTTATTGATTTTATGTGGTTTTATTTTCCAATTTCAGAGCATGATACCAAATTAGGTTCTTTCAAAGAACAATATGCTGGGGTGCTTCCCAAGGGAGATATGATGGTCTGAACAAAGCAGTTCTGGGATTCGTTCTTCACCCCTGTAGGAGCAAGATAGAGATGCAAAAATTGATGATGCCAGTGAGGGTCCCTGGATAATATAGTAAGTGGCTGAAGTGTGCAAGGATAGGTGTGAATTGGGAAGATTAAGGGAGTGAATAATGGGTATTTGCAGGTTATTTGTTTTGCTTGTTTATTTCAGTCATTATCACATAACACTTACGTCTCAGCACATATAAGCCAGCTAGTTGTTTTTGAACAGTCATGCAATACTTTTATGAATTTCATGAACCTGTTCCTTTCCTGACAGACACTTAGGTACGAGAATTTTTCTCCTGCGGCATACTGCCACAAAGCTCATTCCGCTGCATATGATGCAGTAAATGTGGAGGCATGTTTCTGTCATATAGATCAGGATATGGCACTTTGCAGTCAGAGTATCTCTACTTTGATCCTAATGGGTGTTACCTTTTCTTCCTCCATCCCAGATGCCTTCATGACAACCACTTGGACTGCACCAGGGCCTTATAGGTTCTTGCTGTGCCCAAGATAAGCTTTGGGAATTTAGGCCACGTGAGAAGGATGAGACTCAGGGCTCCAGGCTTTGCTGATCTCCCAATTCCCTCCCTTCACTCCTTCCATGTTGTGATCAAGGTCAAGAAAAGGCTTTCATGAAGCTGTTTGTGATCCTGAAACCTAAAACTCTGAAAGGAGACATTGGTCTTGTCACCTTCATAACCCTAATCTTTCTTCTCTGGCCTGCAATTGAGGTGAGAGGCTCAGCTCACCCAAGGAGCCAAAGGTTACGTGGTAAGGGTGACACCCGTTCACGCAAATGAATGGTTTTTCTCTGTTTTTGTCCCAGTATCCCTGATTATTTGATAATAAAGAATGGCACTTCATGTTATGTCAAATCCCTGCAAAATCCATTGGAGGTAGATATTAGTTCACTGGTCCACTGAGGAAGAAAGGAAAAGTCAGAGGGTCAGCAACTCTTGGAGAACAGTGGGGTAGAAGCTCAAATCCTGGAGCTCCCCTCCAAAGCCCAGGCTGTGTATGATCCCCAGAGCCATGTAGCTGCTGAGATGGGGAATGTTCTATTACCTTGTTACACCTGGGGGTGGTGTTCTCTTCGCCTAGTATATTAGTCAAATGTTTTTATGCAGAACAGTATAATTTCTTCATCGTACAAATCTATTCAATTTTTGAAACAAATTAAATTAAAATTAAACATACATTATAATTAAACATATATTATAATTAAATATATATTGTATGCCTAATCTTACCATCCAGCCAATAACTTTGCCCTGAATTTAAAAATTCCTGCGAAAAAAATTATCATACTAATTTTATCAGTGAGGGTGTTATATTCAAATTGTTTTATAAACAAGCTTGTATTAAAAACATAAATCTGTTTCACTGAAATTCAGTTTATTTTTGAGAAACACTAGGTAAAATAAAGAGACTGCACCCAGCTGAACACCTAAGAACACACAAAAGGGTACACACATACCCCAAACATCGACCAGCTCCCTCAGTTCACAGTGCTTGCTATGAGCCGTACCCATCCACATCAGGTGTTAGAATGTTCTAATTCAGATCACTTGTTTTCCACCACTTCAAGGAAACTGACAAATTGTAACCCTTTAGATACCCACTTTTACAAGCAAACTTCACCTCGATATCAAGTAAACTGCCATAAATATTGTAGTGTTTACATACGTAATCATTTAACAGGTCTGAAACAGCACTACCATTTTTATTAGGTTCCTGTTTTATTTCTAATGAATCAGTATTTAAAAATATCCCAATAAAGCCCGGGTCCAGATGCCTTCACTGTTGAATTCTATCAAATATTTAAAGAATTAGTACCAATCCTTCTCAAACACTTCCAAAAAGTAGAAGAGCAGGGAATATTTCCTAACTCATCCTACGAGGTTAGCATTACCCAGATACCAATGCCAGACAGACACTACAAGAAAACTACAGACGAATATCTCTTATAAATACAGATACAACTTCAGGAGAATAGGTGTTATTTCTTCTTTCAAAGTTTGGTAGAATTCCCCAGGGAATCCATCAGGTCCTGGGCTCTTGTTTTTTGGGAGGTTTTTGATCACCGCTTCAATCTCCTTACTAGATATGGTTTCACTTATTTATGGAGCATAACAAATAGCATGGAGGACATGGGGATTTAGGAGAAGGGAGTTGGGGGAAATTGGAAGGGGAGGTGAACCATGAGAGACTATGGACTCTGAAAAACAATCTGAAGGGTTTGAAGAGGTGGGGAGGGTGGGAGGTTGGGGGAACCAGGTGGT
>PJEN01026031.1:0-15233 GCA_004024605.1 Pteronura brasiliensis | reverse complement strand
CCCTTCACTTTCAGTTTGGGTGTATCTTTAGGTTCAAAATGGGTCTCTTGTAGACAACATATGGATGGGTCCTGTCGTTTTATCCAATCTGCAACCCTGTGCCGTTTGATGGGCGCATTTAGGCCATTCACATTGAGAGTGATTATTGATAGATACGTTTTTATTGACATCGTGTTACCTTTGAAGTCTTTCTCTCTGTTGGTTGTCTCTATATATCTGTTCAATGCTATTCTTAGGATTTTTCCTCTTTTATAGACCCCTCCTCAATATTTCCTGCACTGTCAGCTTAGCGGTTGCATAGTCTTTTAAGCCTTGCCGGTCTTGGAAACTCTTTATCTCTCCATCCATTTTGAATGTCAGTCTTTTTGGATAGAGTATTCTTGGCTGAATGTTCTTCTCATTTAGTGCTCTGAATATATCTTGACAGCACTTTCTGGCTTGCCTGGTCTCTGTGGACAGGTCTGACGTTATTCTGATGGGCTTTCCTCTGTAAGTAAGGAGCCTCTTTGTCCTAGCGGCTTTCAAGAGATTATACCTACAATTATGATTCCTCAATTTGACTATCAGGTGCCTTGATGATTTTCTGGAATCTATAATCTTGGTTGGAGACCTTTCGGCCTCTAGAACATGAATGCTGGTTCCATTTGCGAGATTGGGAAAATTTTCAGGAAGAACTTGTTCCACTATATCTTCTAGACTTCTTTCTTTCTCCTCCCCTTCAGGGATTCCAATGATTCTGAAGTTGGAACGTTTCATGGTGTCATTTATTTCCCTGATTCTATTTTCATGGTTTCTAAGCTGTTTGTTCCTGGCTTCCTCTTGATCCTTTCTCTCTATCTGTTTGTCCTCCAGATCACTAATTCTATCTTCTGTCTCAGTTACCCTAGCTTTGAGAGAATTTAGATTAGCTTGGAACTCATTGAGAGCATTGTGAACCTCAGCCCTGGTAGCTTTTAGCTCTGCCCTAACATTGCTCTGAAAGCTCTGGTCGCTTTCAGCTCATTCCTAATCAGTTCTGTTTGGTCATCCATGGCTTTCTCCAACCTAGCTATTGCCTGGATAATTGTTAGCCTGAATTCTCTTTCCGACATATTGTCTATGTTGATAGCCATTAGCTCTGTTGCAGAAGGTCCATCCTCTGTATTTTCCTTCTGTTGGGCATTCTTCCTCCTAGTCATTTTGGTGAGAGATGACTGAACAGATGTAGTTGGTTGTATCGACCATGGTGCAGTCTGGGTGCACCCTGGAACCTTTCTGAGCAATTAGGATTCCCCACCCAAATGAGAGAAAAAAGAAAGGAAAAAGAAAAAAAGAGAGAGAGAGAAAGACAGAGACCAGAAAGAAAGGGAAGATGAAAGAGAAGGTTCAGCCCAAATGGGCCCCAAGGTAAGATTTATGAGGTATACAAACAAAAACAGACAAACAAAAAGACTGATAAATGTATATAACAAGAGAAAAAAAATTATATATATGCAAATAGAGTAAGAACGTTTTCAAAAAGAACCCCTAATGTAAGATTTATATACTAGCAGGAGAAACACAAAAACACAGAAACACGGGTGGAAGAAAAAGATGGGAGAGTGGTTATAAATTCTCAGTGTGTGCGAAGAAGGTTTTTTTGATTCTTCCTGGATGTATCTTGATATCTTTGTTAAAGGACTCAACTTTCCTAGGCTAAAGGGGGATTAAAAATTGGTTTACCTATAGGGTTAGTATTGATTAGGGAAAGGGGATTCCTTTGAAGTTTAACTCTATATGAATATTAGAAAATAAAAATAAAAAAGGAATAAACTAGACTAAACTAAAATTAAAAAAAATTTTCAAAAAATAGATATGCAAAAGAAAAACACAGGTGTATGTATGAAAATGTTCAGGTTAGAAGGTTGTTATGGAATTTGATGTACTGGACAGCTCGCTGTGATGGTAAATAGGTTAAAAAATTATCTATTAAAAAAATGGGCCATAATAGTGGGAACAAATTAAAAATAAAAGTTGTCCTATGAAGTAGTGGTGGTTCTCTTGTAGTCTTTTTTTTTTTTTTTCTCCTGGTTGGTTTTCTGGGGGAGGGGTTTACCACGTGGGTTTTCAGTCAATGATGTTCCCTGAGTTAAGTCCTCACGCCCCCCTCAACGGGGTGGGCTCTGAGGAACCTGTTTTTTTCAGGCTTTTGTTCTCTGTAGGTTTTTTTGTTTGTTCACCTTTTTTTTTTCTCCCTCTCTCCTTGACTGCTTTTGATGGTTTTTGTAGGTTTAGAAGAAAGCAAACTGCACCCTGACGTCCCTCTCAGAGAGAAGCCTCAGTCTGCTCCCCTGTGGTTATTGCAGTGCCCATATAAATCCCCCCTTGGCGGCTGGCAGAGCAGGTTCCAAGTCGCGGTCCCTGGGGACGCAGGATCTTCTGCTTGTACCCAAAACCACCGCAGTAGTGGCGGCTGTCTAGGCAGCTCCAGACCGCCAGAGAGGTTCCCAGCAGCGATCACACACTGAGATTTTCCCACTGGCCCGGGCTGGGAGTGCCTGGTCTTTCTGGGTCTAAGAGCGCCTGGCTTGTGTGCACCTCTTTCAGAGGAGAGTCTGGGGCGCTCGTCTTAGGCTGAAACAATGGCGCGTGTCAAAGAGCGCAGGCTGGGCCTTTGTACCTCTCTCAGGGGAGGATGTGGGGCGCACGCATCTCAGGCTCTGTAGCAGGGCTCGCGCGTTCTGCCGTCCGGCGTGGCTCCCATCCCCTCACAGGGGCCAGAACCACTGCAATTTGCGGCGCGCTGGCGGCTCAGGACCAAGACCTGGTTTCTCCGTCGCACTCTCTCTGGCCTCGCGCCAGGGGAGGCTGTCCTGGGACCGGGCACTTAAGCCCCTGTCCCTAGCCGCCCCGATTCCCACAGTTTTCCCCCTATGATCTTTTGCTCTTTTGGAGTGCTTTCAACCAGTCCCCAAGTTAATGCTGGTCCCTAGACCAGGGCACTCTCGTTCGTATTAGGGGTATTACTTTCCAACCAGTCACCTCTGGTGGCTCTCTCCGCCTTTTGTTTATTTTCAGATATCAGTCCTTCTTTCCCAGTCCGCCTTTCCCACTCCACTTTACCTGCCCACTGGTGTCTTCTGCCCCTGTAGAGATCCAGATGTGCATAATTCTGATCTCAGGCTGATTTCATGGGTGATCGGAATTCTTTGGTAGGTAATCAGCTCACTTTAGGGTCCAGGTTGAAATGGCACCTCCTCCTACTTCCCCGCCATCTTGTCCCCCCTTAATTAATCTATTTATTTATTTATTTATTGAAGAAACTTCATCCCAAAATTGTAAAGTAAGAAAATCTTATTGAATCTTGGAACAATGCAAAAAGGAAATTTAATTAAAAAAATAAGTCCTTATACATATATGTACAAACACAGCCACACATCAAATGAAAGGATAGAATGTAACTGTAAAAATGAAAATTAAATGAGTTGATAAAGTAAAAAATTGGTTGAAAATGAAAGAGGGAAAAAAATAAAATTGGAAGACTAAAGAATTGTGGGGAAAAAGCTGTGCATTCTGTATACTATTTTCCCTTAGCACTTGAGTTTGTAGTTCTGTGTGATCAGCTGCCTTGTTCTTACTGGGATGTTCTTGCTGATCTTCTGGGTGAGGGGCCTGTTGCATGGATTCTCAAGTGTCTTTGCCTAGGGCGGAATTGCATACCCCTTGCCAGGAAGCCAGGTTAAGTAGCTCTGAATTGCTCTATGTGGCTTTTGTTCCATGTAGGCTTTCTGCACAGCTTTAGAGGATGAGGATGAAAATGGCAGCCTCCCAGTCTTGTCTCCGGAGCAGAAAGCTAGGGGCCCCACTCCTCAATGAGCCCTCAGGGAAAAGCAGTCAGTCACACCTGTCTTCCTGGTCTCCATCCACACTCCATCCGCACTCCACCCAGTCTGTGACCAAGTGTTTCTATCTTAGGCACATGACCCTGATTCAAGCCTCCAAACCCTGCCAATTCCTGCAGCACACACCTGTGTCACCGCTTCCAAGGGAGAAAAGTTGGGGGAGGGGTCCTCCCTGTTGTTCTGCTGCTTTTTGGGCCCCTGCTTAGAGAGCAGTCACCAGACGTGCTGTGGTTCAAGGTATATGGTACTCTGAGCTGAGAGCCCATTCCTGGATGCACTAATTGCCGCCAGGTTCCCTGCTCTGATGCCTGGGAGTTCTGCCACACTCAGGCATCTCTCCCCTGGTTTTTCTGTGACTCCTGGAATCCTGAGACCACACTGTCCCACCCAGGATTCTACACCACTTTGCCGTGCAAGCACCTTTCAGGCAGGGATATCCCTCACTGGAGCAGACTTCTAAAAGTTTGGATTTTTTGACCCACTCCTCTGTCATTTTGCAGTAGGTGTCTTATGGAGGCTCCCTCACTCCAAGGTCAATCTTCTCATATATTGCCTTGGATTCATTTCTTCACACATCCTATCTTGCAGAAAGTGGCCACTTTTCTATTTGTAGAATTGCAGCAGTTCTTTTCTTAGACCTCTGATAGATTTCACAGGTGTTCAGAATGATTTCATAGCTATCCAGCTGAATTCCTGGGGCCAGAGGAAACTAAGCTCTGCTACTCCTCTGCCATCTTGATCTGTCTCTTTACATTTGCTTTGGTGGTTTTTTTTTTTTTTTTTTGTGGGACAGGTGTACTTGCAGAGAACTATCTCAATATTTATCTATCTCATATATTCCCAGTTTTCCTTCACTATGAAAGAGTGGTTTTTCTGGATATAGAATTTTTAGTGACATTTTTTTCCCCAGCACTCAAAATATGTTATCCTGTTGCCTTTTGACTTTCATAGCTTTGAATGGGTTTATTAGTGAATATCGTACATGATAAGTTTCTTCTCTCTTATTGATTTTAAGATCATTTAAGCTGTTGAAAGGGAGATGATAGGTTGCTGTCTTAATATTGTATTTCAGACCTTCTTTCTTCATTATGTATCACCCTGGTCTTTGTAGGTTTGTGATTGTTCTAGCATTCTGAAAAATTGATACAAGTTTTGGTAGCTTAATCATTTCGTTAATATACAGACATGAAGTAAGCCCTTCTGTACTAAGGTCTTCCACTTTCTTCTTCTTCAGATACTTTTTGTCTGTTTATTCCTGTGAGTTTAATATACCTATACTCTTTTTCTGATTTATTGTTTAGGCATCATAGACTTCCATTTCTGACATGTTTCTCAATAATCTTCTACTCAGAGAATCAGTTAGTTTACATTTATTTCTATTGGCTTTATTTCCAGAGTATCTTGTCTTTATCTAGCAATACCTTTTTCTTTAGATGTTTTCTGCATATTTGATATTCTGAGATTTTCTTATAATGAAGTTAAATTTTCAATGGTGTTTCACTTGCTGTGTAATAATAATAAGGTAATTATATTTTTCAGAAATTTGGTAATGGCATAATGACTAATCCTGTGAAAGATAAGACAATGGTGCAAGAACTTCTGGATTTTAAAGATAAGATTGATTTTATTATTGAAACATCTTTTCTGAAGAATGAAAAGTTTATTGTTGCCATGAAAGATGCTTTTGAAACATTTATAAATAAAAGACCTAACAAACCAGCTGAGCTTCTAGGTATGGTTTTCAGTTTTATGAATATGTATTTTATTTTTTATTTCATCTCTTTTAATTTACATGATAAGAATTCAGTTTGATCTTCTAATTTATCATAACATTGAAAGATTATCAGTGATTTTAATAAACTATTTCTCTCAAGTTTAGTGTGCACAAGACATTGTTCCTTTGTTTAACTAATAGAAATCAGCACTTCAGAAATTTCTGATCCTTTAGATTGTTATAAATTTAGCATTTTTAAAAAAAATCAGTAGATGAAACTAGAAAATTATAGATAGGCCCACTTCTTTTTCTTGTTCATATTTTTTAAAGTAAGGGAAAAGTTTCCTTACTTCCACAAAACTTAATGATTTTATATTTTAAGTTATTTCTTTTTATTGACATACTTTCTGAAAGTTGAAACAAAATATCAAATTGATATTCCTTTGTTCCTTAAAATGAATATATTTAACACTTAATAAATCTTTAGGATTTTGGGGTTGACATATCTCAATTTTACATAATATCTTACAATTTGGGGGGATTTTAAAGAGATTGGGAGCAAGGGATTGAAGAAATGACTTTATTATAATATTTGGACATGGAAGTTATAGAAATATTAAAGGCACTTATTTTGTCTTTTATTTTCCTTCCATTCTTCTATCCATCAACTCATTTATTCACTTTCTGTTTTATGAAAATTGATGCATGTTGCTCAGGAGGAAAGTATTTATTTGAAGAAATGGTTTTTGTTCATAGTATATTATTTGGAAATATGGCATTACTTAGAAAATTATGTTTTACATTTTAGCGAAGTACGTGGATTCAAAACTCCGTGCAGGTAACAAAGAAGCTACAGATGAAGAACTTGAAGAATTATTAGATAAAGTAATAATTTTATTTAGGTTCATTAATGGTGAGTAGTTTGGTTTAAATTGGCTATTTAAAAATTTAAAACAGGAGACCTGGGTTGCTCAGTTGGTTAATTGATTGCCTTCAGCTTGGGTCACGATCCCAGTGTCCTGGGATCAAGTCTCGCATAGGACTTTCTGCTCAGTGCAGAGTTGGTGTCTCCCTCTCCCCCTGCTCATGCTGTCTCTCTCTCTCTATGACTCTCTCTCTCAAATAATTATATAAAATCTTTAAAAAAATAAATAAATGTTTAAAACAACATAACATTTGTGGAAAAAATCTAAATAAGTTAATGTGCAGATCCCAATAGAAACTGAATTCAAATAATTTTTTTATGGTGGTAAAAGTGATAACTTAAATTTTTCAAAATTCAGCGACAGCAAGTATGTTCACTGTGTTGGACAGACATCACAATTACTTAGTTTAAAACTTTTTAGTCATTAACTTCCTACAAATTAAGCAATAATTTGTCATTTTCTTCTTACCTTCATCTTCTGGCAACCAACAATTTGTTCCAGATAATTTTATGTACTTTGATATATTTCATATAAATGCAGTCAGGTAATGTGACCACTTGTTTTTTACTTGCTGTTATTTACATGATTCTCAGATATTATTGCTTATAATATATCATTTAATTGGCATCTGGTATTATCATTTTGTATTTTCCAAGTCTGCATTGAGGTATTTTTTTTTTAAATATTACAGGGAAAGATGTTTTTGAAGCCTTCTACAAAAAAGATTTAGCCAAACGTCTTTTACTTGGCAAGAGTGCTTCAGTGGATGCAGAAAAATCAATGCTGTCTAAACTTAAACAAGGTATATGTCTTGACATGTATAGTGTTTATTTCAGTCATTTTGAGGGTTCTATACTTCATGAATCTGCATGGAAAACAATAACTTCATCTCTGTCTATCAGTTTGTTTTACATATTCAGTTTACTTAGTACCTTCAGAGCTACTACATTAATGTGATCATTCAAATATGTGCATATATTTTGCAGCTTTCTCACCTTTGTGATCCCACAGGAGAAATATTTTAAGTTTATATTTACAAATTTATTATATTGGCTAAACTTTGTACATGTAAGCTGGATCAGTAGCAAATAAAAGTTTAAAAAAAAGAGAGAGCAAGAGCGAGAAAAACATGAAGGCTTTACCTACTCAGGAAATTGAGAACAGTTTCTTAGGGAAGCATAATTGAAATAGTTATGAAAATTCAGAAATTCTGATAATGAAGGCAGAGGTATAGTTCATGCTACAGAGTTTGAACAGCTGGGAAGTCAGAATAATCAGAGAGGATGAACATATAGCAGCTGTCCTAAAAGCTGAACTAAGAAGTTAACCACAATCAGATTTTGCTTGACCTTGGAGACTTTTTCTGTGATACTGTTTTATATCCTACAAGCAGAAGAATTATTGAAGAGATTGAAACATTAGAAGCTCTCATTTATTTTTTGTTTTCTTTCAAACTTTTTTTTTTTTTTAATTCTAGTGAAATAACATGCAGGGTAATATATGTTTCAAGAGTAGAATTTAGTGACTCATCACTTATATACAGCACTAAGTGATCATCACAGGAAGTGCTCTCCTTATTTCCCAATACCCATTTAACATATCCTCCTACCCATCTCCCCTCTGGAAACCATCAGTTTTCTAGAGTTAAAACTCCGTTTTATGATTTGTCTCTCTTTCCGCTTATGTTCATCTCTTTTGTTTCTTAAACTCATATGCTATTTGTCTTTCTCTAACAAACTTACCTTGCTTAGCACAATACTGTCTAGCTCCAGTCATATTGTTGCAAATGGTAAGATTGCATTCTTTTGAATATATATACCACATTTTTTTTAATCCATTCATTAGTCCACAGACATTAGGGATCATCCCATAGTTTAGCTATTGTTGATAATGTGAACTGTAAACATCAGGTTGTATATAACCCTTTTGAATCTGTGTTTTTATATCCTTTGAGCAATTCTGGGGAAACTCCTTACTGTTTTCCAGAGTGGCTGCACCAGTTTGCATTCCCACCAAGAGTGTAAGATGGTTCCTCTTTCTCCACATACTCACCAATATGTTATTTCCAGTGTTGTTAATTTTTGACAATATGAAAAGTGTGAGGTGGTATCTCATTGTAGTTTTGATTTCTCTTTCCCTGACGATGAGTGATGTTGAGCATCTTTACATGTGTCAGTTAGCTATCTGTAGGACTTCTTTGGAAAATTGTCTGTTCAGGTCTTCTGCCGATTTCTTAACTGGATTATCAGGGGTTTTTTTGGTTGTTGAGTTTTATAAGTTCTTTATGGATTTTGAATACTAACCCTTTGTAAGGGATGGCATTTGAAAATATCATTTCCCATTCTGTAGGTTGTCTTTTAGATTTGTTTCCTTTGCTGCACAGAAGCTTTTTATCTTGATGAAGTCCAGAAAGTTCACTTTTGCTTCTGTTTCCCTTGGCTCTGGTGATGTGTCTGGTAAGAAATTGTTAAGTTGATGTTGAAGAGGATGCTGCCTGCATTCTCCTCTAGGATTTTGATGGATTCCTGTCTCACACTGAGGTCTCTCATACATTTTGAGTTTATGATCACGTATTGTGTAAGATAATGGTTCAGTTTCATTCTTCTGCATGTGGATCTCCAGTTTCCCCAAGACCATTTGTTGAAGATACTGTCTTTTTTCATTGAATATTCTTCCCTGCTTTGTTGAAGACTAGTTGACCATCACTGTAGGTCCACTCTGGGTTTTCTATTCTGTTCCATGAGTTTATCTCTGTGTGTGGTGTAAGAAAGTGACACAATGTACTCTGGACACTGTGGCTGTCTAATGTTCCCAACACCATTTGTTGAAGGTATATTTTTTCCATTCTTTCTTGCTTTGTTGAAGATTAGTTGATCAGATTGTTGTGGGTCCATTTTGGTATGTTTCTTCTGTTCCATTGCACTATGTGTTTGTTTTTGTTCCAGTACCATATTGTCTTGATGATCATGGCTTTGTAATAGACCTTGAAGTCTGGAGTAATGATGCCTCCAGTTTTGACTTTCCTTTTCTGTGTTATATTGGCTATTTGGGATTTTTTGTGGTTCCATTTATGTTTTAGGATAGTTTGTTCTATCTAGCTCTGTGAAAAAAAAAAAAAACATTGTTGTTACTTTGATAGGGATTGCTTTGAATATGTAGATGGCTTTGGGTAGTATAGACATTTTAATGGTGTTCTTCCAGTCCATGAACATAGAATGCTTTTCCATGTCTTCTGTCCTCAGTTTCTTTCATCAGTGTTCTATGGTGTTTGGAGAGCAGACCTTTTACCTCTTTAGTCAGATTTGTTTCTAGGTATCTTCTTTTTGGTGCAGTTGTAAATGGCATTGATTCCTTGATTTCTCTGCTGCTTCATTTTTGCTGTATAGAAATAAAACAGATTTCTGTACGTTGATCTTGTACCCTGAGATTTTATTGAATTTATGTATCAGTTCTACCAACATTTGGGTGGAGTCTTTTGGGATTTCTAAATAGAGCATCATGTGGTCGGAAAAGAGCAAAAATTTGACTTAATTCCTTGCTGATTTGGATGCCTCTTATTTCTTTTTGTTGTCTGATTTCTGTGTCTAGAACTTCTAGTACTGTTTTAAATAACAGTGGTCAGAGTGGACATCCCTGTCATGTTCCTAACTGTGAAGAAAAAGCTATCAGTTTTTCCCCATTGAGGATGATCTTAGCTGTGGATCATTCATTTGGGCTGTATGGTGCTGAGGTATGCTCCCACTAAACATAATTTTTTGAGGGTTTTTATAACCAAGAATGGTGGCTGTGCTTTGTCAAATGCTTCTTCTGCATAAGATCCTATTGAATGGATCTTACAGTTCTTATCCTTTGTTTTATTAATGTGGTGTATCATATTGATTGGTGTGCAAATATCGAACCACTTCTGCAGCCCAGGAATAAATACCACTTGATTATGGTAAATAATTCTCCTAATGTATTGTTGGATTCAGTTTGCTACTATCTAGTTAAGAATTTTTATGACCACGGTCATCAGGGATACTGGCCTGTAATTCTCCTTTTTAGTGGCATTATTGTATGGTTTTGGAATCAAAGGAAGGCTGCCCTCATAGAATGAGTTTGGAAGTTTTCCTTCTGTCTTTGTTTTTTGGAGGTTTGAGAAAATGGGAATATTAACTCTTCTCTAAATATCTGATAAAATTCCCCTGGGAAGGCATCTGGCCCTGTATTTTTGTTTATTGGGAGATTTTTTGATTACTGATTTAGTTTCTTTGCTGGTTATTGGTCTGTTTAAATTTTGTGTTCCTTTCCATTTTCGTATTGTTAGAGTTTTGTTGTTTGTTTGTTTATATGTCTCCCAGATTGTCCAGTTTGTTGGTATGTAATTTTTCATAGTATTCTCTTAAAATTTATTTCTGTTGTGCCAGTGGTGATCTCTCCTCCTTCATTCATGATTTTATTTGGGTCCTTCCTCTTTTCCTTTGATAAATTTGGCTGGCAGTTTTTAAATTTCATTGATTTTTTCAAAGACCAGTTCTTAATTTTGTTGTTCCTTTCTACCTTTTGTTTGTGTATGATTTATTTCTGCTCTTTATTATCTCCATTCTTCTGCAGGCTTTGGGCTTCATTTGCTGTTCTTTTTCTGGCTCCTCTAAGTGTAATGTTAGGTTGTGTATTTGAGAATTGTCTTACTTTTGAAGAAGGCCTGTATTGTAGTATACTTCCTTCTTAGGATCGCCTTTGCCACATCCCAGATGTTTTGGGCTGTTGTGTTTTCATTTTCATTTGCTTCCATGTATTTTCCCATATCTTCTTTAATATCCTAGTTAACCCACTCATTCTTTAGCAGGATGTTCATTAGCCTCCATGTATTTTTTGTCTTTCCAAAGTTTTTCCTGTGGTTGACTCAAGTTTCATAGCACTGTGGTCTGAAAATTTGCATGGTATGGTCTCAGTATTTTTGTACTGGATGCTTTAGAATGAATTCTCTGAATATATCTGTTGAGTATGGCCAGACCAGTGTCTCCCTGAGAGCGCTTGTTTCCTTGTTGATCTTCTGCTTTGATGATCTGTCCATTTTTGTGAGTGGGGTATTAAGTCCCTTACTATTATTATTGCATTGTATCAATGAATTGCTTTATGTTTGTGATTAACTGATTTGTGTATTTGGATGCTACCATGTTGGGTGCATGAATATTTGCAATTGTTAGATCTTCTTGATGGATAGACCCCTTAATTAAGATGTGGTACCATTTTTCAGATCTTGTCACTGTGTGTTTTAAAATCTAGTTTGATAATAGGATGGCTACTGCAGATTTCTTTTGACATCCATTAGCTTGGTAGGTGATTCTCCATCCTCTAGCTCTCATCTTCTGGTATCTTTAGATCTAAAATGACTCTCCTGTAGAGAGCAAACTGTTTTTTTTTTTTTTAATTCATTCTTATCTCATGTCTGTTGATTGGAATATTTAGACCATTTACATTTGGAATAATTACTGAATAAATATGAGTTTAGTACTGTTGTGTTACCTGTGGAGTTCATATTGTGGTGGTATTCTCTGGTCCTTTCTAGTCTGTTGCTATGGTTCACTGTCTTTTTGTTTGTTTTTGTTTTTGCCACTCAGAGTCTCCTGTCGATTTCCTGCAGTGCTTGTTTAGTGGTCACGAACTCCTTTATTTATTTATTTATTTATTTATTTATTATTTACTTGTTTTTGGTGTGGTGAACTTTTTTTTAAAAATTTTAAAATTTATTTTCAGCTTAACAGTATTCATTGTTTTTGCACCACACCCAGTGCTCCATGCAATCCATGCCCTCTCTGATACCCACCACCTCGTTCCCTCAACGTCCCACCCCCGCCCCTTCAGAACCCTCAGATTGTTTTTCAGAGTCCATAGTCTCTCATGGTTCATCTCCCCTTCCAATTTCCCTCAACTCCCTTCTCCTCTCCATCTCCCCTTGTCCTCCATATTGTTTGTTATGCTCCACAAATGAGTGAAACCTTATGATAATTAACTCTCTCTGCTTGACTTATTTCACTCAGCATAATCTCTTCCAGTCCCATCCATGTTGCTACAAAAGTTGGGTATTCATCCTTTCTGATGGAGGCATCATACTCCATTGTGTATATGGACCATATCTTCCTTATCTATTCGTCCGTTGAAGGGCATCTTGGTTCTTTCCACAGTTTGGCGACTGTGGCCATTGCTGCTATAAACGTTGGGGTACAAATGACCCTTCTTTTCACTACATCTGTATCTTTGGGGTAAATCTCCAGTAGTGCAATGGCAGGGTTATAGGGAAGCTCTATTTTTAATTTCTTGAAGAATCTCCACACTGTTCTCCAAAGAGGCTGCACCAACTTGCATTCCCACCAACAGTGTAAGAGGGTTCCCCTTTCTCCACATCCCTTCCAACACATGTTATTTCCTGTCTTGCTAATTTTGGCCATTCTAACTGGTGTAAGGTGATATCTCAATGTGATTTTCATTCGAAACTCCCTGATGGCTAGTGATGATGAACATTTTTTCATGTGTCTGATAGCCATTTGTATGTCTTTTTTGGAGAAGGGTCTGTTCATATCTTCTGCCCATTTTTTGATATGATTATCTGTTTTGTGTGTGTTGAGTTTGAGGAGTTCTTTATAGATCCTGGATATCAACCTTTTGTCTGTACTGTCACTTGCAAATATCTTCTCCCACTCCGTGGGTGGCTTTTTTGTTTTCTTGACTGTTTCCTTTGCTGTGCAGAAGCTTTTGATTTTGATGAAGTTCCCAGAAGTTTATTTTGGCTTTTGTTTCCTTTGCCTTTGGAGACATATCTTGAAAGAAGTTGCTGTGGCTGATATTGAAGAGGTTACTGCCTATATTCTCCTCAAGGATTTTGATGGATTCCTGTCTCACGTTGAGGTCTTTTATCCATTTTGAGTTTATCTTTGTATGGTGTAAGAGAATGGTCGAGGTTCATTCTTCTACATATAGCTGTCCAGTTTTCCCAGCACCATTTATTGAAGAGACTGTTTTTCCTATTGAGGATGATATTTGCTGTGGGTCTTTCATAGATAGATTTGATGAAGTTCAGGAATGTTTCCTCTGTCCCTGTACTTTGAAGCGTTTTAATCAGGAACGGATGCTGGATTTTGTCCAATGCTTTTTCTGCATCAGTTGAGAAGACCATGTGGTTCTTCCCTCTTTTCTTATTAATTTGTTCTATTACATTGATTGATTTGCGAATGTTGAATCATCCTTGTAGCCCAGGAATGAATCCCACCTGGTCATGGTGGATAATCTTTTTAATGTGCTGTTGGATCCTGTTTGCTAGGATCTTGTTGAGAATCTTAGCATCCATATTCATCAGTGATATTGGTCTGAAATTCTCCTTTTTGGTACCGTCTTTGCCTGGTATGGGGATCAGGGTAATGCTGGCTTCCTAGAAAGAGTCTGGAAGTTTTCCTTCTGCTTCAATTTTTTGAAAGAGCTTCAGAAGAATAGGTGTTATTTCTTCTTTGAAAGTTTGGTAGAATTCCCCAGGGAATCCATCAGGTCCTGGGCTCTTGTTTTTTGGGCGGTTTTTGATCACTGCTTCAATCTCGTTACTAGATATCGGTTTATTCAGGTTGTTGATTTCTTCAATTTTGGGATTTCTGTGTTCAATTTTGGGAGTTCATAGTTTTCCAGGAATGCATCCATTTCATCTAGGTTGCTTAGCTTATTGGCATATAACTATTGATAATAACTTCTGATGATTGTTTCCAATTCCTTGGTGTTAGTTGTGATCTCTCCCTTTTCATTCATAATTTTATTAATTTGGGGTTTCTCTCTTTTCTTTTGGATTAGTGTGGCCAATGGTTTATCGATCTTATTGATTCTTTCAAAAAACCAGCTTCTAGTTTCATTGATACATTCTGTATCTCTTGTTTCTACCTCATTGATCAGCTCTCATCTTGATTATTTCCCTTCTTATGTGTGGAGTTGGTTTGATTTGTTGTTGATTCTCCAGTTCTTTGAGGTATAGGGACAGCTGCTGTGTTCTGGATTTTTCAGTTTTTTTGAGGGAGGCTTGGATGGCTATGTATTTCCCCCTTAGGACCGCCTTTGCTGTATCCCATAAGTTTTGGACCGAAGTGTCTTCATTCTCATTGGTTTCCATGAATTGTTTCCATTCTTCTTTGATCTCCTGGTTGATCCAAGCATTCTTAAGCAAGGTGGCCTTTAGCTTCCAGGTGTTTGAGTTCCTTCTGAACTCCTCTTTGTGATTGAGCTCCAGTTTCAAAGCATTGTGATCTGAGAATATGCAGGGAATAATCTCAGTCTTTTGGTATCGGTTGAGTCCTGATTTGTGACCCAGTATGTGGTCTATTCTGGAGAAGGTTCCATGTGCACTTGAGAAGAATGAGTATTCTGTTGTTTTAGGGTGGAATGCTCTGTATATATCTATGAGGTCCATCCGGTCCAATGTGTCATTCAATGCTCTTGTTTCTTTATTGATTTTCTGCTTCGATGATCTGTCTGTTTCTGAGAGAGGCGTGTTAAGATCTCCTACTATTAATGTATTTATATCAATATGACTGTTTATCTTGATTAACAGTTTTCTTATGTAATTGGCTGCTCCCACATTGGGGGCATAGATATTTACAATTGTTAGATCATCTTGGTGGATAGTCCCTTTAAGAATGATGTAGTGTCCTTCTGTATCTCTGACTACAGTCTTTAGTTTAAAATCTAATTTATCTGATATGAGAATCGCTACCCCGG
>PJEN01026030.1:0-15234 GCA_004024605.1 Pteronura brasiliensis | reverse complement strand
GTCAGAGCTGTAAGAGCTGTCAGAGCTGTCAGAGCTCTTGTCAGAGCTGTAAGGGCCGTTAGAGCCACCAGCAGCCCCACTGCCCCAAGCCGCAGCCTCGCTGAGCGGCCTTTCGGGAACAGCATCATTTTGGGGAGTAGCTTCATTCTGGGAGAGGCTTACTCAATGTGAGGCCTCCTCAGTGAGTGGCCTAGTCAGGAGCAGCATCGTCTGGGGAGAGGCCTCGTCCAGAACGGCCACCTTAGGAGCAGTGTTGATGGGGTCATTGTCGTCATCTTTTTGTAAGAGACAGCCCTGACTGGTCAGTTTGATTCTTAATGCTTGGCGTGAAATAAATTGACCTTCGTTTTGTATCAGTCCTTTGGTCAAGGACGCGAACAATACCCAACAGACCTTACTGTTTATTGGATCTCTAGAAATTGACTGGAATAGGAAGACCTTGCCGACTCTGGAGAAATTTGGGCCTAAAGGATTGTATACCAAACGTCACTTTCTTCTCTCCTTGTCTAGAGAGGGGAAGTGGGACAGTAACACAAAAGACAACCTGAGTTCTTGATCAGGCTCATAGGGCTCCTTTTCTGTCCTTCCCGGGGCTCCCTACCTAAAGCCACAAGACTCAAAGGTCATGAGAGAGAGACTGCTGCTTCAGTGAAGCCAGCTTCAGTGATGTCACAAAGCTTTGAGTCTGTAGCAACCACTCCTCCCCAAAGCACGCCTGATCACTACACTTGGCTGAGTAGTCATGGGTGGGCCAAGAGAAGTGCAAGACCCCACAAACCTCTGGAGCCGCCTGGCTCTCTAACCAAGGCAGTTTGCAAAGCGAGTTGGTGTCACCTTCTCCATGGCCCAATTGGTAGTCTTTGGTGGTTACTGTCAGCACCAGCCCTCTGGATTCCGGACGAAGGCAAGAATGCACCACTCCATCATTCTGACGGAAGGCCAAGAAAGAATCAGGCCTCAAACAAAGCCTCAGGGGAGTAAGTCCTCGCCCTGCACATGTCTATGGTCCTCCCACCCAATCAGGGCACTTCTGACCAGGAAAAGAGCCACCCAAGTAAAACTCACAGGGAACACCCACAGCCATGCCAAACACATGTCTGGAGTCTTCCACAGCGAGCACATGAGTACCTCTAGCATCTCCAGAAATCATGCCAAAATGGCCTCCCAATCTTTAAAACTGACCAAGCCCCACAGGCAGACTCTACACCCTAGAACCTTAGGCCCAGGACGGACTCATGTACTTGGAGTCCACAGGAGCATGCGTGGAGAATTCTGGAAGAGACCTATAGCCCAAGTGAAGCCATCTGAAAGACTTTTGTGCCCCTTTCAGGATGACAACGTGTATCTCACAAAGGACGCATTGAAGAGGATTCGAATGTCGAAGAAACTTGAGCATTCCCAAAGGGTGGTGCAGCTACTCTCTGGGGAACTGAATGGATATGTGGCAGCACAAACCTGCCTTAACCCTCTCATTACCATCCCCCAAATTGTTTCATACAATAACCGAACAGTGCCTCTTGCGGAAGATGGGCATGTTCTAACGGAGCCAGGAGAGGATGAACAATGTGACAACAAAGGGCCATTACAGCGGTATAGACAGCGGATGCTACAGGTAGGTGAGGAGATACAGGAAGACAAAGAAGAGGAGAATGAGCAAGGGAGCTCGGAGCGAAGGTCTGGCATTTTAGTATGGTGGGAGGTGGTCTGTACCTGGCTACATTCCATAGGAACATAGGTCCAAATTAACTCAACCATCCCCTGGCTCAAGGAAATCCTTGTAACCTGTTTTTGTTTTCGTTTTTTTGTCAAACGATGCACATGCACGTATTTGACAGAGAGACAGAGAAATCACAATTAGGGGATGAACCTGGAGAGGGAGAAACAGACTTGCCCCAGAGTAGGGAACCTGAGACCAGAGTCGATGCCATGATCCTGGGATCATGAATTGAGCTGAAGGCCGCCTCTGACCTGATGGACACAACCCAGACCCAATCTTTGTCTTCTTAAGACCTCCTAGTTCTAGACAAGAACCACTGCTCTGTCATTGTTCAGAAATGCAGGGGATACAGATTTTGCCGTGGGCTGGTGTTGCGTGAGCTATCCCACCTGCTTTGAGAGCTAGTATAGCTTGTCCTCTTGAAGTCAGTGACTTGGCTATGGACAAACTACTCTCCCATGCATATTTGGGTCAAGGGAATTCCTCCATTGCTAGCTTTTGCAGGTGGAATAACACTATGTCTTGTGTGGTTCTGCTTCTGTTGATGGTGATGGGAGTCCCCTGAGCCTGTGACTCTGGATCTCTGTTTCTGCTGCCAGATGAGGGACATTTTCAGCTCTGATTTCTCAAAGAAATGTTCAGCCCTCTTTTTTTCTCTCACTCCTAGTACTACTACAATAGGCCTCTTTTTCCATTCCTTGGAGTCGATGATTTCCCTAAGCTCATGGTCATGTTCCATCATTCCTCCTTCCCTCTTTGGATTTGCTTCCTTATTTTCCAGTATTTTTCCTCCAAGTCACTAATTTGATCCTCTGCTTCAGCCAACTTCTTGGACTTTGCATCAAGTCTGCTACCAATCTTTTCACAGGGATTCTTTATTTTTTTTTAACTTTTATCTTTGTGGTTCGAGATTCCCTGATGTCTTCTGTGTTTTTCTGATGTACAGGGAGTATCCTGGCTGCTGCTTTTGATCCTCCATCGGGTGTGTTACATGTGGAGGTTTCACTTTGATTGCCTGGCCATGATCATTTCTTGTTCTTTTTCCTCGACATCAATTAATTCTTCCATCTTTGCATTGGATCTAGGTCTCTGTCTTCTTCTCTGTATTCGAAATGCACATTCTGTCTTCTAGCCTCAGGTTAATTTGTTTAGGCAGAAGAGATCATAGAGTGCCTAATGGCTGGCCCTAGAGGGAGTCTCAGGTGTGTTTGGCATGCATGCCCTCTGCAGTTGTGTTGTGGCTGTCCCCTGTTCTTGAGGCCAGTCATTGGCAGAGCCTCTCCTTACCTGCCATTTGGAGTGTTTGGTGTCTGGGCTGGAAAGGGTGAGGTTTATCTTGGGGGGCTCTGGTGTGCCAGTGAAAGGAGGCATTCAACCACCTCAACAGAATGAAGGCCTGCAGAATGATGTGGACAGGAGAGAGCATGTGGGCAGAGCTTTCTTCTAGTCCCCTACGGGAGAGTCTGTTATCCTGGGACTAAGCAATTTTGACTGAGGAAGGCAGTTCCCCCAATATTCCACGGTTGGGATTCCAAGTTTGGAGGTCACCTTCCTGCCTTTGGCCAGTAGCTTGGTCTTTATGCTGCTGTTGCGAGAGCCCAAAATTTCTTTTGCCCCATTGAGTCATCTCCACAAACACTGCCTCTCACAGATGCACTGCCCAAACCAACCATCCTCCCAATGTGTCTCCTGGTATTGTCTCTGATCATAGTTTTCAGACTGTCTGCACCTGTTTGCTTGCTGGTGTCCTCTCCAGGAGAAACACAGTGTTCTCTTGAGTCAATGTCTGCCAAGTCTGCTGATCTGAAATCTCCAGGCCTCAAGACCCTTTGTTGGCAAGAACTCATGCCATTCAGACCCTCTGGTGGTCACAGCCAATGGCATTGGGAAATTTGATCCTTGTGGGTTCCCAGGGTGCTCTGCTCTCCTGTGCCTTTGTCTTTTGAATTGGCTCACTGCCCTCTGAAGCACCATCCACTCACGTCTCCCCTTAGTCATGTCTCCAAACTTCTCCCATAGTCTCTGCGACTTCTTTTCTCTTTTGCTGTGGAGTTTGCTATGTATGCTTCAGGTCCATTTCCACCAAGTTGCAGTTGATGTAGTAAGCTTCCTGCTGTGTTCATGGCTGAAGACAAGCCTGGAGTTCCCAGACACTACTACCATCTCACTGTCTTCCAAAGGCTCCGCAGACACTTACCAAGGCATAAGAAAGAATGAATTCTTGCCACTTGCCTCATGTGCAGTGTTGTGGAGAGCATTGGCCTACGTCACATCTGTCAGTCTCACAAAGACAAATAACATATGATTTCACTCTCTCATGGTAGTCAAAGAACATGTGAAAAAGCAAGGGATAAAGGGACAAACAATACAACTCTAACCAGGCACACAAAATTTGGTGTTTGTTTGAAGGCAGTTTTGTGAGAATACGTGTTTATAAAAGTGGACAAAATGTGACATTCTTTGTAAGAAATGTCGCTGAAAGTGATGGAATATGAGTTTTCAAGTCATGTCTACTTGAATTGCTATGCATAAAAGACCGACTTCCTATCTTTTAAAATTTAATTATAAGTGTTATGTGAAACGCACACAGACAACACACACACACACACACACACACACACACACACACACACAGAAATAGAGAGAGAAGACACACAAAACTAAGGAGGAAGTGAGGAATCACACTAAAGGAAGCAAACCTGAAAGGAAATACCATAAAGGGGAAAGGCACAGAAAATCCAAGTCAGAAACCAACCAAAATGAGAAAGTTAACTCATTACCTATCCATAATTAGTTCAAGTATTCTGGACTAAATTCTCCTATCACTACAAGAAGATTCTTAGATTGGATAAAAATTAAATTATACAAAAAAACACAAAAAAAGGTCAACAAGAAAAGAAAAAAAAAAAAGAAAAAAAAAAGAAACTCGACCTTATGTTGCCCATAAGAGATTTCCTTCGACTATAAAGATACACATAGCTTGAAAGTGAAGAAGGAATTGGGAAAACATAGGTTATGCAATTGGCACGAAGAGAGCCAAAGTGATTGTGCCTATAGCAGAGATAGATTTTATTCTTTTCAAGAGACAAAAGGCTACCGGAAGGGTTTTTATCTTGATGGAGCATCAAAACATCAGAAACTTGGAAGAATTGCCAACATGTACACCACCAACATGGGTGTATCTAAATGTTGGAAGCATATTAACAGAAAGGAAGGGAGATGGGGAGCACAATCCAATATTGTTGGGAACTACAATATCCACTTTCAGCACAAGAAAGATCATCCAGATTGAAAAGTGGTAAGGAATAACAGAAATCATCATGGGCCCTCCAGGCCACCCGAACTTGGGGAAACATCCATAAGATTGTGTCTCTGGGGATCATAAGAGAAGTTATTCCTAGGGGCAGACCTAACATTGTCTATCACAGATCCTGTGCAGGAGTCCAATAGCAGTCGTAATTAATAGAAGAGAATTCAAATCCTATCTTGTATACTTATGACCACGAAGGTATGAAAACGGAAAGAAATCACGTATGAATGGGAAATACAGACAGACACTAATAGGTGGAAAACACAACATATTCACGAACTAGAAATGAATTAAAGAAAGAAAATGAAAAGGAAAAGCAGTAAGTAACTTGAACAAAGGAAAGTAAAGAAACTTATGGGTGTATGTAAAAAATTTTATGGAGAAAGAATATAGGGTTAAATGTGTGTATTTCCAAAAATTAAAAACACCAAAAAAAAGCAATCTAACTTGACGCCATAATGAACTAGTAAAAGAAGAAACGAACTCCAAAGTTAACAGAAAAAAAAAAAATGATACAATACATATGAGCATCAAAATAAAAGAAATACGAACAAACTAATAGGAAAAAATCAGGAGCACTCTGATGTTAGTTTTGAAAACTTAACAAACTGTGGGAGCCATGACCTGGATAGAACAGGGAGACAAGCACACAGCTGAAAGTATGAGACCACATGACAACAGATAGAAAGGGAAAAAATAACCTAAAAGACCCCTCTAAACAATTATGCCAGCAAATCCAATAACTGAGAGAAAAGGATAAATTCCAGGACACATATCAACTCTCAAGATTAGGTCAGGAAACCAACAAAAGCTGAGCTCTCTAGTAGTGACTAAAGCATTTGAAGCAGTAATCAAACACCTTCCAACACACAGAAGCCCAGGTCCAAACCACTTTCCTAGTCCACTCTTCTGGACATTTAATGAAGGCAATGTCGTTTCTTCTCATCCATTCTAGAAATGTAGGAGGCGGGTAGACTCTAATTAACAAGTATAAAGACCCAATTCAGATAAGGACATTATTGGAAACAAATTCCATGCTATTTTAAAAAGTAACGAAAATAAAAATATAATTCTATCCTTTTCTCTGTCCGTCTCATCTGGTGTTGAAAGGGCCAGTTTGTTTTTATTTTAATTTTTTTGTTACGTTGAGGAAGCCAGCCTATCATCCATCATATGTTTTTGACAGAGTATTCACCGATGCTTTATTTCCATATACGACGTAGTGCTCATCCCAATATATGCCACAACTCCTCAACACCCATTAGCCAGCCCCCTCATTCCCTGCATGTCTATCTTTTCTGTAACCCTCAGCTTGGTTTTCAGAGTCCTGAGTCACTCCTGGTTTGTCTCCTTCGCTGACATCTTCCCCTTCAGTTTTCCCTTCCTTCTATTAAGGGCCATGGTATTCCTCCTGGGGCATATATGAGGGAAACCATATGATATTTCCTTTTGTCTGCTTGCCTTTTGCATTTCGCATCACCCAGTCCTGTGCCATTCATGTCAATGCAAGTACCAGGGGTTCATCCTCCCTGGTGGCTGATGAATACTCTGTTGCCAATATGGACCACACTGTCTTTATCCACTAGTCTTTGCTAGGGCATTGCTGCTGAATCCATAGTGCTGCTTGAGTGGGGATAGCAGGCCATAGATATAGGCCATTCTTTTTCCTCGGATTGAAGAGACTTGGTCAACATGGTTATACCCATTACCACAGCAGGTAGAGCTAACTAATGATGACAATGAGTGCAGTCCAGGGCTCTTCCTTAAGGGTTAACTCTCATGCAGAATGTCAATCTCCTTGAAGCCCTTGCAAAGGTGTTTAACATAAAATCAGGTAGACAGAGCCCTAATCCCTTATGACTAGTGTTTGAGAACAATAGGGGATGAGGACACAGACAGCACAATACATCCAGGCCCTAACATTTTTCCTTGAAAACGGACTTTCCATCCCTTAGTCATCACTGACCCATAGGGAAAAGATGCTGAGAAAGGACTCTCTCACACACAGGATGACAAACGTCACAGAGACCTGATGATACCCCAGAGGCATCACGGTTTCTTGAGATCTCTAGAAATTGCAGTGGCAATAGGTAGACCTTGACATCTCTGGAGAAATGTTGGCCCAAAGGATGGTATACTGAGCGTCATATTATTTTCTCTTTGTCTAGAAAGGGGACGTGGGATGTTAACACACAAGACAACCTGAGTTCTTAATCAGGAGCAGAGGCATCTTTTTCTGTCTTTCCCGGGGATTCCTACTTAAAGCCATAGGACTCAAAGGTCATGAAAGAGGGACTGCTTCTTCAGTGAAGCCAGCTCTGTGATGTCACAAGGCTTTGAGGTCATAGAAAACACTCCTACCAAACCACACGTGATCACTACACGTGGCTGAAGTAGTCATGGGTGGGCCAAGAGGATCCCAAGTCCTCCCAAACCACTGGAGCCACCTGGCTCTCTCACCAAGGCAGTTTGCAAAGTGAGTCGGTGTTACCTTCTCCATGGCCCAATTTGTAGTCTTTGGTCGTGACTGTCAGCACCAGCCCTCTGGACTCTGGACAAAGGCAAGAATCCACCATTCCATCTTACCCACAGAAGGCCAAGAAAGAATCAGGCCTCAAACAAAGCCTCAGGGGAGGAGATCCACGCCCCTCACATGGCTAAGGTCCTCCCACCCAATCAAGGCACTTCTGACCAGGAAAAGAGCCACCCAAGGAAAGCTCCCAGGGAATACCTGCAACCATGCCAAAGACATGTATGGAGTCTTCCACAGCGAGGACATGAGTACCTCTAGCATCTCCAGAATTCATGCCAAGATGGCCTCCCAATATTCAAAACTGACCGAGCATCAAAGGCAGACTCTACGCCCTAGAACATGAGACCCAGGATGGACTCATGTACTTGGAGTCCACAAGAGCAAGCGTGGAGCATGTTGGAAGAGACCCATAGCCCAAGTGAAGCCATCTGAAAGACTTTCGTGCCTGTTCCAGAATGACAACGTGTATCTCTAAAAGGATGCATTGAAGAGGATTTGAATGTTGAAGAACCTTGAGCATTCCCACAGGGTGGTGCAGCTACCCTCTGGTGAACTGAATGGAGATGTGGCAGCACAAGCCTGCTTTAACTCTCTCATTGCCATCCCCCAAATGGTTTCCTGCGGTAAACAAACAGTGCCTCTTGCGGAAAATGGGCATGTTCTAATGGAGCCAGGAGAGGATGAACAATGTGACAACAAAGGGCCATTACAGCAGGACAGACAGCGGATTCTACAGGTTGGTGAGGAGATACAGAAAGACAAAGAAGAGGAGAATATACAAAGGAGCTCAAAGCGAAGGTCTGGCATTTTAGTATGGTGGGAGGTGCTCTGTACGTGGCTGCATTCTGTAGGAACATAGGTCCAAATTAAATCAACCATCCTACGGCTCCAGGAAATCCTCGTAACCTGTTTTTGTTTTTGTGTTAAACGATGCACATGGTCGTATTTGACAGAGAGACAGAGAGATCACAATCAGGGAGTGGAGCTGGAGAGGGAGAAACAGACTTGCCCCAGAGAAGGGAACCTGAGACCAGAGTCGATGCTATGACACTGTGATCATGAGCTGAGTTGACGGCCACCTCTGAACTGGTGGAAACACACTGGGATCCCATCTTTGTCTTCTTAAGACCTCCTAGTTCTAGACAAGAACCACTGCTCTGTCATTGTTCAGAAATGCAGGGGATACGGAATTTGGCTTGGGCTGCTGTTGCTTGCTCTATCTGACCTGCTTCAAGAAACGGTATAGCTTGTCGTGTAGAAGTCAGTGACTTGGCTATGGACACACTGCTCTCCCATGCATATTTGGGTAATGAGAATTCCTCCATTGCTTGCTTTTGCAGCGGGAATGACACTATGTATTTTGTTGCTCTGCTTCTGTTGATGTTGATTGGTGACCTCTGTGCCTCTGAATCTGGATCTCTGTTTCTGCTCCCAGATGAGGGACATTTTCAGCTCTGATGTCTCAAAGAAATGCTCAGCCCTCTTTTTTCTCTCACTCCTATGTCTCCTACTAATGGCCCCTCTCTCCTATTCTTGGAGCCGATGATTTCCCTAAGCTCATTGTCATGTTCCGTCATTCTTCCTTCTCTCTTTGGCTTAGCTTCCTTATTTTCCATTTTTGTCTTCCAGGTCACTAAATTTATCCTCTGCTTCTGTCAGCTTCCTGGACATTGCATCCAGTCTGCTACCAATTTTTTCATCAGGGACTCTTTTCGTTATTTTTTTTATCACATTTTAATGTGTGGTTCGTGTCTCCCTGATGTCTTCTGTGTTTTTCTGATGTACAGTGAGTATCCTGGCTGCTGCTTTCAATCCTCCATTGGGCGTGTGACATGTAGATGTTTCACTTACATTTTCTGGCCATGATCATTGATTGTTCTTTTTCCTCTGCATCAATTGATTCTTCCATCTTTGCATTGGATCTAGGTCTCTGTCTTCTTCTCTGTATTCAAAAAGCGCATTCTGTTTTCTTCCTGAGGGTAATTTCTTTAGGAAGAAGAGATCATGGCGTTCCCAAGGGTGGGAACTTTAGGGAGTCTCGAGTGTGTGTGTGGCATGAATGTCCTCTGCTGTGGTGGTCCCCTGCTCTTGAGGCCAGTCAACTGCAGAGGCTCTCCTTGCCTGCTGTTTGGAGAGTTTGGTGTCTGGGCTTAGTAGGGTGTGGTTTAGCTTGCTGGGCTCAGGTGTGCCTCTGAAAGGAGACATTCAACCTCCTCAACAGAATGAAGTCCTGCAGAATACTGTGGTCACGAGAGAGCATGCAGCAAGGCTTTCTTCTAGTCCCCTATGGGAGAGTCTCTTCTCTTGGGACTAAGCAACTTGGACTGAGGAAGGCAGTCCTCTCAGTTTTCCACGGTTAGGACTTTATGTTTGCAGGTTAGGCAGCTAATGTCCTCACCGTCCTGTCTTTGGCCAGAAGCTCCGTTTTTATGCTGCTGGTGCGAGAGCTGAAAATTTCTTTTGCCCACATTGAATCATCTCCACGAATACTGCCTCTAATGGATGCACTTCCAGAACCCACCATCTTCCCACTGTGTCTCCTGGTATTGTCTCTGATCATGGTTTCCAGGCTGTCTGCACCTGGTTGCTTGTTGGTGTCCTCTCCAGGAGAAACACAGTATTCTCTCGAGGCTATGTCAGCCAAGCCTGCTGATCTGAAGTCTCTGGGGCTCAAGACGTTTGTTGGCAAGAACTTGTGCCATTCAGACCCTCTGCTGGTCACAGCCAATGGCTTTGGGTATCAAACTCCTTGTGGTTTCCCAGTGTGCTCCTCTCTCCTGTGCCTTTGTCTTTTGCATTGGCTCACTGCCCTCTGAAGCACCAATTGCCCATGTCTCCCCTAAGCCAGGTTTCCAATCTTCTCCCATAGTTTCTGCAACTTCTTTTCTCTTTTGCTGTGGAGTTTGATTTGTAGGCTTCAGTTCAATTTCCGCCATGTTGCACTTGATGTCATAGTCTTCCAGTTGTGTTCATGGCTGAAGACAAGCCTGGAGTTCCCAGACACTACTACCATCTCACTGTCCTCCAAAGGCACTGCAGACCCTTACCAAGGCATAAGCAAGAATCAATTCTTGCCACTTGCCTCATGTGACAGTGTTGTGGAGAGCATTGGGCTACGTCACATCTATCAGTCTCAGAAAGACAAATAACGTATGATTTCATTCTCTCGTGGTAGTAAAGAAATATGTGAAAAAAAAAAAAAACAAGGTAAAAGGGACAGACAATACGACTCTAACCAGGCACACAAAATTTGGTGTTTCTTTTAAGGCAGGTTAGTGATAATATGTGTTTATAAAAGAGGACTAAATGGGACATTCTTTGCAGAAAATATGCCTGAAAGTGATGGAATGAGTTTTCAAGGCATATCAAATTGAATTGCTATCCAAAAAAGACCAACGTCCTATCTCTTGAAATTTCATTATAAATGTTATTTGAGTTGTGACAAGATGACGGAGAAGTAGGAGGAGCACCATTTCAACCTGTACCTTAAAGTGATCTGATTACCTATCAAAGAACTCTGATCACCCATGAAATCAGCCTGAGATCAGAATTATACATGTCTTGATCTCTACAGCGGTCGAAGACGACAGTGGGCAGGTAATGCAGAGCAGGAAAGTCGGACTCATATTTAAAGATAAGGAAAAGGTGGAGGCAGCCACCAGAAGCAACCATCGGAAAGTAATACCCCAATATGAGAGTGCCCTGTGTCTGGGGATCTGCATGAACTAGGAGTCTGGTTGAAAGCACTCAAAAAGAGCAAGGGATCGCAGGGGTAAATTGTGGGAATCGGGGCGGCTGAGGACAGGGGCTTAAGTCCCCGGACCCAGGACAGCCTCCCCTCGTGCTGAGCCAGAGATAATGTGGTGGAGAAACTAGGTCTTGGTCCCTGAGCTGCCAGCGGGCCCGAGAATGCATGGAGTCTGGCTCCTGTGAGGGGCTGGGAACCTCACCAGACAACAGAAGTCCAAGCCTTGCTAACAGCCCGAGATGCGCCCCTCACCCTCCCATGAGAGAGGTGCAAGAAGGTCCAGCCCGGTGCTCTCACGGCCACCCCATACTTTTAGAGCCTGAGACATGCATACGTCCCACACACGCCCCTCAGAGAGGTGTGCAAAGGCCCAGCCTCATGCTATCGGACCCTCGCCCTGCTAACAGAGCCTGATACATGCATGATCCACACCCTCCCCTGAGAGAGATGCTTTTAAGCCAGGTACTCTTAGACCCAGAAAGACTATGCACTCCCAGTCTGGGCCAGAGGGAAAATCTCAGTGTGCCATCGCTGCTTGGAACCTTTCTGGCAGTCTGGAGCTGCCCAGACAGCAGCTGCTGCCATGGTTTTGGGTACAAGCAGGAGATCCTGCAACCCCTGGGACCGCGACACAAAACCTGCTCTGCCAGCGGCTAGGGGGAAATTATACGGGCTCTGCAGCACCCACAGGGGAGTAGACTGAAACTTCTCTCTGAGAGGGAGGTCAGGGTGCAGTTTGCTTTCCTCAAAACCTCCAAAAACCATCAAAAGTGGTCAAGGTGAGAGAAAAAAAAATGAACAAACATAAAAACCTCTGGAGAACAAAAACCTGAAAAAACGGGTTTCCTCAGAGCCCACCCCCTTGTGGGGGGCGGGAGGTCTCAACTCAGGGAAATAATTGATTGAAAACCCACGTGGCAGTCCCCTCCCACAGAAAACCAATTAGGAAAGAAAAAAAAAAAAAGACTACAAGAGAACAACCACCACAACTTTATAGATACAACTTTATTTTTAACTCTTTCCCAGAGACTATGGAAGAAGATTGGAGACATGGCTTAGGGGAGACGTGGGCTGTTGGTATTTCAGAGGGAAGTAAGCCAATGCAAAAGACAAAGGCACAGGAGAGATGAGCACACTGGGAGCCCACAAAGAGTTTGATTCCCAAAGCCAATGGCTGTGACCAGCAGAAGGTCTGAATGGCACGAGTACTTGCCAACAAAGGGTCTTGAGGCCCGGAGATTACAGATCAGCAGGCTTGGCAGACATCGACACGAGAGAACACTATGTTTCTCCTGGCGAGGACACCACAAGCAACCAGGTGCAGACAACGTGGAAACCATGATCACAGACAATAGCAGGAGACACATTGGGAAGATGGTGGGTTCTGGAAGTGCATCTATGAGAGGCAGTGTTTGAGGAGATGTTTTGATGTGGGCAAAAGGAATTTCGGCTCTCGCACCAGCAGCATAAAGACTGAGCTACTGGCCAAAGACAGGACGGTGAGGACATTAGCTGCCTCACCTGGAAACATGAAATCCCAACCGTGGAACACTGTGGGGACTGCCTTCCTCAGTCCAACTTGCTTAGTCCCAGGAGAATAGACTCTCCCAAAGGGGACATGAAGAAAGCCCTGCCCTCATGCTCTCTCGTGACTGCAGCATTATGCAGGACTTCATTCTGTTGAGGTGGTTGAACGTCTCCTTTCACAGGCACACCTGAGCCCAGCAAGCTAAACCTCTCCATATTCAGCCCAGACACCAAACATTCCAAACGGCAGGCAAGGAGAGTCTCGGCAAATGACTGGCCTCAAGGATGGGGACCGCCACAACACAACAGCGGAGGATATACATGCCGCACACACACACCCGAGACTCCCTAAAGGGCCAGCCCTTGGGAATTCCATGGTCTCTTCTTCCTAAAGACATTACCATCGGGTAAGAAAACAGAATGTGCTTTTTGAATATAGAGAAGAAGACAGAGACCTAGATCCAGTGCAAAGATGGGAGAATCAATTAAAGCCGAGGAAAAAGAACAACAAATGATAATGGCCAGGCAATCGAAATGAAACCTCTACATGTCACATGACCGATGGAGGATAGAAGCAGCAGCCAGAACTCACTGTACATGAGAAAAACACAGAAGACATCAGGGAGTTAAGAACCACAGAGTAAAATGTGATGAAAAATAAAATAAATAAAATAAAATAAAATAAAATAAAATGAAATAAAATAAAATAAAATGAGTCCCTGATGAAAAGATTGGTAGCAGACTGGATGCCTTGTCCAGGAAGCGGGCAGAAGCAGAGGATCAAATTAGTGTCCTGGAAGACCTAGACTGTAAAATAAGGAAGCTAAGCCAAAGAGAGAAGGAAGAATAATGGAACATGACAATGAGCTTAGGGAAATCATCGACTCCAAGGAATGGAAAGGGGGTCCTCATTAGGAGACCTAGGAGAGGTAGAAAAAAGAGGGCTGAACATTTATTTGAGAAATAAGAGCTGAAAGTCTCCCTCATCTGGCAGCAGAAACAGAGATCCAGATTCAGAGGCTCAGAGGATGCCCATCAACATCAACAGAAGAAGTGCAACACAAGAAATGGTGACATTCTGCTGCAAAAACAAGCAATGGAGGAATTCTCATTACCCAAATATGCGTGGGAGAGTAGTGTGTCCATAGCCAAGTCACTGACTTCAAGATGACAAGCTATACCATTTCTCCAAGCAGGTCAGATAGAGCAAGCAACAGCAGCCCAAGCCAAATTCCGTATCCCCTGCATTTCTGAACAATGACAAAGCAGTGGTTCTTGTCTAGAACTATGATGTATAAAGAAGACAAAGAGTGGCTTCCGGTGTGTTTCCATCAGTTCAGAGGCGGCCCTTAACTCAGCTTATGATCCCAGGGTCATAGCATCATCTCTGATCTGAGGTTCCCTGCTCAGGGGCAAGTCTGCTTCTCCCTCTCCAGCTCCACCCCTTGATTGTGATCTCTCTGTCTCTCTGTCAAATATGTGCATGTGCATCATTTGACAAAAAAGAAACAAACAAACAAACAAACAAACAAACAAAACAGCTAACAAGGATTGAGTGTGGCCAGAGGATGGTTTATTTAATTTGGACCTATGTCCCTTTGGAAAGCAGCCAGGTGCAGAGCACCTGTCACCATCCTAGAATGCCAGACCTTTGCTGTGAGCTCCCGTGTTCATTCTCCTCTTCTTTGTCTTCCTGTATCTCCTCACCAACCTGTAGCATCCACTGTCTGTCCCGCTGTAATGGCCCTTTGTTGTCACACTGTTTGTCCTCTCCTGGCTCCATTAGAACATGCCCATCTTCCGCAAGAGGCACTGCTTGATTATCCCATTAAACCATTTGGGGATGGTAATGAGAACTTTAAGGCAGGCTTTTGCTGCCACATCTCCATTCGGTTCCACAGAGGTTAGCTGCACCACCGTGTGGGAATCCTCAACGTTCTTTGACATTCAAATCCTCTTCAATGCATCCTTTTAGAGATACACGTTGTCATCCTGAAACAGGCACACAAGTCTTTCAGATGGCTTCACTTGGGCTATGAGACTCTTCAAACATCCTCCATACTTGTCCTGAGGACTCCAAGTACATGAATCCGTCCTGGGCCTCAGGTTCTAGGGTGTAGAGTCTGCCTTTGGAGCTTAGTCACTTTTGAAGATTGGGAGGCCATTTTGGCATGATTTCTGGAGATGCTAGAGGTACTCATTTCCTCGCTGTTGAAGACTACAGACATGTCTTTTGCATGGATGCGGGTGTTCCCTGTGAACTTTCCTTGGGTAGCCCTTTCCCTGGTCAGAAGTGCATTATTGCGTGGGAGGACCATCCATGTGTGGGGCGTGGAGTTCCTCCCATAAGGCTTTGTTTGAGGCCTGGTTCTTTCTTGACCTTCTGTGGGTAAGATGGA